>QGEC01000347.1:0-29841 GCA_004367155.1 Fusarium clavum
GGAATAAAATTAAACAGGAAGCATTTCTGGATATGGAGAATTTTTAGATTGACAAGGACAAGGACCCAAGACCGGGATGGGCTGAGAAGGGAAGTTAATGCGTGATGTGTTGGCGATGGAGCTTCTGAAGAGAAAAGAGAAATGGGGATTTTCAGGCTTACGTAGCTTCAAGGTGGAGAGCCTAACCAATAAGACGTGAGGGTTTACTGAGAATGTGACACTGTGACTCATCAAGTGTGGCTGGAAATAAGATAACTGAATATTAAAGCTATATTATACCCAGGTATACTTTACAGTAAATTTAATTTAGAGATAACTTTAGAAGGGAAATGTTTGTTTTCTTGTGATTAAGTAGAGGATCTTGTGTATTTGAATCACTTGCTTCTCGGTTATCTGACTTTAATTGAGGGTTTACTTGATTACCGCGACCGCTTGTTTACTTCTGAAACATGACCCCGCTCGGTTGAGTTGAGTTGTTGGTTCTAAAGCAAGACATTTAAGCACGTCACAATCACATTAATTGAGAAATAATGGCTTCATATCCAGACACTGTGTCAAGTGTATAAATCATTCTGCATTACAGTTTATCTCTTTATTATAGCTTCTTTACTTATACTATGAATGCAAACTGAATTAAATAGAAAGGACTGATTGCCGTCCGTCAGTGAGAATTTTCAGGGACGTCAGCACAGACAGCCCACTATAATTATAGGCTATCTGCACGCTAGCTTCCCGCCTTGCGCCCGGGCTGTTTGGTGCCCGAACAAGTCATTAACGGTATGACGACACCGCCAGAACCAAGATTAATTGACAACTGGAATAAAACTGGGCTTTTTTCAATTAATATGACTTGGCAACATGTTGCGCTGGCTAGTAAGTACCCTTGAAGACCTGGGATAAGATATGTACTGTTAATTATGTCGGAGGTTGAAGCTGAAGACTCTCACTGAGGCAGAGATCGAGATGCCCTGTAGGGGGATGTCTCAGCGCAGCACAATGTCTGAACAGACGGGACGATGCATTGACGTGATCAGCAGACCGAAAGTCTAGACGAAACGCAAGTTGCTTTTTCTGGAAGAGGGCAAATATTGGCAACCAAGGGATACCAAAATTCACTCGTTTATCTGTACTTATGCCGCTGTTACACAAGGCGCTGCCATCAGCGCTTACAAATGAAGTTAGCGCTCTTGACTCTCTCTACAGCACTCCCGCCGCCAAAAGGGCTTGTGCATGTCTTGCCTGGCGTGATGCGCTCGCTTGGTCACCATGAGGCTGCTGTAGTTGTTGGCCCACTTGCATCTGCCGTTTACATCCTCAATTCTGCACAGATCGCAACAGTTGTAGCATGGCGCAGGCTCTTGCAAATGGAGTGAGACAAGATAAGAGAAAGGTACTTTTTCTCGTGAACATGCAGTGTAGCTAAGCTAACGACTTGCAGGATGTGCCCTTCACTACCCAACTCTTGAGTTATGAAGATCGGAATCAGGCAAACAATAACCCCGACCCGTTTTTGAGTCTCTGCCCAGCGGCATATCGCACAGAGACCTACGACCTAGCACTGCCAAGTCAAGATTACCCAGCATGGATCGCGTTAGAATTGAATATCCAACGTCTTAATAAGATACACCGATGGCTCTGGGTAGCAGGCAGGGCAGTACCCCCTCGACCACTAAATGAACAGCTTTCCAAAGGTCGAGAGGTCGTTATCACAGAGGCGATGGATATGCATCTTGTTTGGACGACAGGAACCATCTACATCAAACCCCTTCCTAGGTTTCTACTCGAGCCAGCCGTCTGGACAAGATATCTGTGCTGCAGACACAACTGTAAGTGTTCAGTCACAGATCCGGCTGCCCCCGTGGAGTGCGAGCAAAGAAAGCTCTACAAAATCGCTCTTGGATTCCTCTACTCCTACGCCGCTCTTCTACGACACGAGAGTGACTTTCGCCTCGCAAAAGACAGGTATCTACTTCCCCATACCGAAATTTCTTGGTTTGACTGGATTGCTTTTGTAAAGGAACTCAACACAGAACACATCTACGCAGACATCAACCCCCGCTTCCACCACAAGGAGTTGCGACTAAGCAGACTCAATCACATTTACTTCTTCACTCAATTCACTCCAGGAGGCTTCGTAAGGCGGTGGGATCGATACTCAACATTCTTCCACGCGAATCTTGGATGGCTGACAGCTACGACGGTGTATATAGTCGTTGTGCTTACGTCTATGCAGGTAGGACTTGCTACGGAAGTTCTGGGTGGGAATCGTGCTTTTCAAGCTGCGTCTTACGGGTTTACTGTGTTTTCTATCCTTGGACCGTTGATTTGTACGGGGTTGATTGTTGTTGTTTTTGCGATTATGTTGGTTTTTGATACGTCGCATACGCTTTTTCAGATGAGGAGGCGGGAGTTTCATTTTGGACGTCAGGGTGTACACCAGTGAGATTGATTGAGTTCAATTTTGGATCACAGTACGGTGGTCAAGGCGGTCTGGCAAATGTGACATGTCTAAGCCACATTGTTTCATGTATCCAAAATCAGGCTCTGGACTGTTGGTTCTGCTCAAATTACAGAAATATCATTGGCCGGGAGACCTTGTATACTGCGGCTGAGTGATCATCCCTGCTTCGTGCTGACACGAAAAGTGAAAAGCAAGGCTCTGGCAATTTCGATTGAAACAATTTCCCTTTCTCCATCTACCATAGTTCGTCAAGATGGAGGTCAATATCAGTATCCAGCAATTCATTCTGTTATTTATAATATTTTCTATCACCTCAATCTGCCTCACACATTACTTCGCTGGTACACGCACAGAGCCGATCACGGTATGAACAGCCGATATGTTTACCTGCAATACTGACCGCTTCGCCAGAACCCACGGAACCGAAGTCCATTCGACGTCTTATACGATCCCCAAAATGATCCGAATATCGCTAAACCAGCCACGGTCGAGTACGCGCCTATCTCTTGCTACAGCAAATACAGCTGCTAAAAGATTCCTAGTATTATTGCCGTACATGGCCTGGGGTCCAATGTCGACAGGACATGGACATGGCGACAGTCCGAAGAGCCAGTTCACTGGCTTAAAGATGCGAATATGCTCCCGAACGTTGTCCCTACTGCACGAATAATGGTGTTCAATTACGATTCTACATGGATGTCCGACGCTCCTAGAACACGCGTTGAATTGTGCGGCGAAGACTTGATCCGTAGTATGCACAATCTTAGAGGGCATTGTGATCGTCCCGTGGTATTCGTGGCTCATAGCTTTGGCGGCCTAGTCGTCCAGGACGGCCTCATCTTTGCTGACCGGGAGCGAGAGTTCCAGTATATCATCAAAAACACCGCTGGCCTTGTGACTCTTGGAACACCTTTTAGAGGGACACGCATGTACTGGATTGCCCAACTGGTTGCTCGTCTCATGAGCCTCTGGGGTTCTCATCAGGATAACCTGTCATTGTTGGTTTATGACAGCCCCCAGCTTCGAGATAAGGCACAAAGTCTCGGACGTCTTAGTAGAGAGGTCTATCCATTCCCCATTGTTTGCTTCTTTGAGGTGATTCAAACAATGTTTATAAATTCCGGGTTTCTATCGAGCTTCTGCAGGGGGTTTGTAAGTGAACTTTTGCAGTGTCAAGGTTATCAGCTAATGCAGAAATAGGTTGTTGTCGAAGAATCGGCCTGTATATCTGGCAGTGAACGTCTGCAACTTCAAACCGACCACATCAATCTCAACAAATACTGGGGCCCTGAGGACCGATCATACCTGAGTGTCTCCGCTGTGATAGAGAAGATGTGCAAGAATGCAAGCACGGTTGTCAACAGACAAGCCCCTGGTGATGAGCCTTCGCCGAAAGGTCATTGGATGGTCCCTTTCGAACGCAATGAGAGCTTCGTTGGGCGCGAAGACATTATGCGTGACATTCTTCATAGAATAATCCCAGGCAAATTCCGAGATACATGTCAGCGGACTGTAGTTGAAGGTCTTGGTGGTGTTGGGAAGACTCAAATTGCTCTCGAAGCTGCCTTCCAACTACAGAAGTTGAACTCTGGCTGCTCTGTGTTTTGGGTTCCTGCTATTGATGAAATCGGGTTTGAGAATGCATACAAGCGCATAGCGGACTGCCTGGGCATAAACACTCCGGAAGATGAGAATGCTAGCATCACAGCAAAGGTCAAAGAAGCTCTCAGCAACGGCAATGTGGGCGAGTGGCTTCTTATCATCGATAACGCAGATGATCCTAAACTTATGTTTGAAACAAGCTGCCTGGCATCCCATCTACCATCGAGTCCCCTCGGCTCAATTCTCTTTACAACAAGGACCTCTGAGATCACAACTAAACTTGACGCATCTGCAGCCGGTACTTTCGTAATTGATGCCCTGAGCAAAAAAGAAGCCACAGCCCTTATGTGCACCAAGCTTTCAGCGTCGCAGATGGAAGACACGTATAGTCTTGATTGTCTCCTCGAAACCCTTGCCTGTCTTCCGTTGGCCTTGAAGCAGGCTGCATCGTACATGCAGAAGACCAAGATCACGCCTACCATATATCTACAACTGTGCCAATCGAGCAATGAGAGTTTTCTCAAACTGCTTACCAAGGACTTCATGGACAAGACTCGCAGTCAAGGCTCGGACTATGGAGGCCAGGCTGAAAACGCAGTGGCTAAAACATGGCTTATCTCCTTCAAACATGTGCATCAACTCAACCCAATGGCTGGCAATATTCTCGAATTCTTGTGCTTCTTATCTGAAAAGGACATCCCACTCTCTGTCCTACCTCCAGAGTATGAGGACCTGGAGCTAAATGAGGCTATTGGTGTTCTTCAATCATATGCCTTTATTACAGCCCGAGAAGATGGGCAGTTTCTTGACATGCATCGACTAGTCCGTCTCGCTACCAGAAATTGGCTTGAAGAGACTGGACGTTATGTGCAAGCATATGACCCAGTCCTGTTGCGACTAACAGACCTCCTCAATAACTACCAGCCGAACGACCGCGATCGGTGGATGAAATTCATGTCCCACGCTCAAAGTGTAGTGAGTAATAATATCCGCTCCAATAATCTCAAAGCTCGATTCACAATACTTGTCTCGTTTTCTAGTGTTCTGAACTGGGAGAATAAGAGTGAAGTAGCTGTTGGAGTCATGCGAGAAGCGGAAAGGATAGGAAGCAATCTTTTTCACGAAAGCCATACTCAGCTGATGATCGCGAGAAATTATCTGGCTCGCCTACTCCGAAATTTGGGACGAATTTCTGAAGCAAAGGAGATTGTACAAAGGAACCTACAAATTTGCCAGGAGATTGCTGGCGAAGAACATCCTCAGACTCTGCGTTGCGCTGCCGGTCATGGATACATAATTCGGGACTCAGAACCTGCAGAAGCAGAAAGGATATTACAGCAAACATTACAGAAACAAAGGCATGTTCTCGGCGAAGAGCACAAAGATATAGTTTCGACCAAGGCCAATTTAACTTGTTGTCTTATGAATCTTTCTAGATACAGGGAAGCAGAAGAAATGGCTCGACAAGTACTGAACGCACAGCAAAAGGACCTCGGCGAACAAGATATAGAAACCACAGCTACAATGCTGGAACTTTCAAATGCTCTTCTCCATCAAGGTCTGTACGAGGAAGCGGAGCACTTAGCTCGACGGTCCTATCTCACAAGGGCAAGAACCATCGGAACAAAGAGTATTCTGACGTGGTATAGTCTTAATACATTAGCAGATGTCCTTGTTGCGGCTGGTAAATATCAGGAAGCTGAAGAGGAAATCCGTTCATTGCTAAATCTACAAGAAAGTGTTTCCGGGAGGGAGGGGAAAGAGAAAATAAAGTCCATGTTTAGGCTAGGACACTGCCTTACTAAACTAGCTAAGTATCGCGACGCCGTGGACATTCTGAAAGAGACAAAGGAGCGATGCCTCCGTCTCTATGGGAAGGAACACGAAAAAACAATACTCTGCGCTAGAAACTTACAATTTGTCCAAGATAAGTTAGATCAGGGCTTACGATGAGGGAAGTAAAAGTTAAAAGATGTAATAATTAAATACACATCCAGTGTTTTAGAAAGGTTCTTGCGATATAAACTGAATGTAGAGGTGTTATAATATAGCAGAGTCTCAGACAGTCCTATATTGAAGTACTGTAAGTTATTGGTACATAGCTATGTAGACCTCAACTTCTAAAGTGTAGTAGAGTAGACACTTCAGAAACAGCTATCAGATACTAGGTCGACAGGTTGTAAAGAAGTTAGCAGGAGACGTTAATATCAGCGTATCAAGTTAGAAGTCCAGCGTCTGCTGACTTGTAGTGCATTGCGATCCGCGAAGAGTCGATTGGTTATTTCTTAAAAGTCACGCAGTCGCGGACAAGACCCTCTGGGATTAAAGTTCAGAATGAATTGAACTATAGTCTGTTCCTCTAGGTTTGTTAGTTGAAGTGATTTCGGAACCCAGTTGTATTGACATCGAATATTCTTGCAACAGCTATATAGCTATTCTTTCTTTTACTTTCTACCTTTCAAAGTATTCTAATTGGTAGATATAATAGGCCGCGGTAGTTACAGTTCCCTAAGCTTAGATACCTCAAGTACAACTTTAACTTTCTATCAGAGTAAGCGAGATATACCTAAAAGAAGAATGGCCCTATGTATACCACATGATATGTAACCCGTCATCTACATAACGACTCCTTCCAGAATTAATCCAATGACTCATTCCCTCGTGGCTTCAGCATTGAAAACGAAAGAGCTGGATTCCCGCAGAAAATCTGCATGTTCTTCATACATAGGCTTCAGGCCAGTTTCCAACGTCTCTTTGAAGAAGTCCTCAAAGGAGATTCCTTCTAGGTCAGGGTAGAGGTCTTTGCCAATCTGATAACCTAGGTAGCGGGCGTACTCGGGTGTATTTTCTCCCATGATGTCGTATGACTTTTGGTAGGTAAACTGATAGTAGTCCATCATTTTATAGGGATCGTCCTTGTTTCTAGCAATGCCAGCCTCAATCTCATCGGCGGTGCGCTACCGGGTGAAAAGTCAGTTGCTAGCGTATCATAAAGATTTGAATGACATTGGGGAAGAATGACTTATTCTGGGGTTGGGGGAACATACGTATTTTCTTTCAATCTTCTCACCGCTGAGTTTCTCAACTGTATGGTACAACTGATGTTGAGTGCGGAGGTCGGTATAGGCGAAGACCTTCTGATTAAGGGTCCTTGGGTCTGCGATGATTCGAGCGACATAAACGCCAACATCGCGAGAATCGGTCCTGGCACAAGGTACGTCACCGGTGCCTCCAATAGCAGTATTGTAGAGAAAAAGGTTGCGATCGATGCGGCCGGAGGGCAGGCGCGGAAGGCTGATTTGATACCACCAACCGACATCGATGACGGTATAAGGAAGGTGCAGCCTTTGAATATGGTCCAGTATAGCCTCCTTCTACAGATGTGGGCAATATGTCAGTGTTTCAAGGTTGAAGCAAGGCACCATTGTGAGAAGGACGGGGAAATGACTGTCACTTACGTTGTCGCGCAAGGTTTGAACGCCTCTCGGCATCACTGAAGCATAAAAGCATGGAACGTAACGCTTCACTCCTGCCTTCTTGGCTGCGTTGGCAAGGGCAACTTCGTCAAGCAAACAGCAAACAATAAGGACGTCGATACCTTTGAGCTGGGCCGTGACATTATCCTCAGAGTCAGTAAGGTTGAATGACACTATGTTGACACCCCTCTTCTGTAGGTCGACTACATTGGGCTTCTTGAGTGAAGAAGGCCGGACAAGAGCTGTGACATTCTGCTTCCAAAGATCAGAATACGTGATAAAGTCTGAAGTGTTAAAGCGCTGTAGAGACGTACGAACTTGGTTTCGGTTGATGAGAGCAGGCCGGCAACGATAGAGCTCCCGTTTTGGCCGGTGGCCCCAAGGATTGCAACATTCATGTTGAGATTGTTATCGGAAGAGAAGAAGAGGGCTTTGAGATTGCTGTCTGAGAAGTGTGTCTTGTATCTGTGGCAGAATATGCTACTCTTTTATACTCGGGATGTGTAAAGTGCCCCGCTAACCAGCTTCAATTATTCCAATCATGATTTCATCAAGGCGACAAAAAGAAAAGAAAAAGTTCTCTAAACTCTCTCGGACCACGGCTGTCTGTGGATTACAGTTTAGATGTCTACCCGAAGCATGCGTCGATAACCCGATCGGATTTAGCAGAGAAGACGCTAACCGGAGTGGCTCCATCATTTTCCGCGCGGTGAAATTCCCGCGCGGGCTTTACTCCGGGCGGACTCTGTGAACCCTCATTTTCTTCTTTTCTTCTGTCCCTTTTTACACTCCTAGGCGGACATGCAGGGCTGATCTAACATGCACCCGACGCTTTACCCAACATAACATTGACGGAATGAAACCCTCTGCCTGTTGGACATGCCGCCTGCGGCACAAAAAATGCGACGAATCGCTGCCGATTTGTGGAGGTTGTGCCGCGCTAGAAATTAATTGCCACTATTCCTCCGAAAAGCCCCAATGGATGGAGAGCGAGGTGCGCCGACGTGAAGCCACGGCACGGTTGAAGGCCCAAGTCAAGAGAAGCGCAAAACGTCGTCGTGGAATTGCTCAAATGAGGAGCATCGCCAGCGGGATTGATGTTGACTCCGACCCCGACCCCGGTCCTGGCCGAAGTGAGCCGCCCCCCGATTCTTCGCCTGAACAGACTCATAGCACATCGGTCGCGTCGTCATCTGAACACACTACTTCATCGGCAGCGGCACCGACAGAGCTTGAAATGGGTTTTGTTTCAGTGTATATGGACTATATCTTCCCCATTCTTTTTCCCTTTTACCGACCATACATCACCCAAGGCGGACGCAGTTGGTTGCTCTCCCTTGCGATGACGAATCATGGGTTCATGAGTAGCATCATTAGCATGTCTTCCCTCTTCTTGTCCTTTATCCCTGCTGATCTCAGCGTGGGCCACGGATCTTGCACCTCAAGAACGTGGGACGAGCTCCAGAAACAGGCCAATGACGCCTTGGGAAGTATCCAGCGCGACTTGCAGCGTCTTCGTGAACGTGGCGTTGAAAACTCCCTCTCGGACAGTGTGCACTTGCTGGCAAATATGATGCAGCAGCTTGGCTTTGAACTTGCAATTATGCCATCGGGGAACTGGCAGACACACTTGGACGCCGCCACTGGCCTATTTGAGCAAATTCTCGAGCATCATGGCAAGACTGGCTCGACTCCACAAATATCTGCCGTTCTCAGCAACCTGCGCCGCCCTTCCTGGTCGGCTGATGCTCTCAATACCGAACAGGGAGCCTTTCGGTTCTTCTCCAGTATTCTACTAATTTCTGATATCATCTCCAGCACGGTACTCAATCGACGCGCAAAGTTATCTACGTACCATTCTGAGCTCCGACGCAGCGGCTTGTGCAAGCAGCCCAGTTTAGATCTAGAAGAAATTACTGGGTGTCAGGCCTGGGTTCTGCTGGCTATCAGCGATATTTCAACTCTTTCGCGCTGGAAGACGGACCAGATGATGAGCGGCGAGTTATCAAGAACTGAGCTCATTTCCCGAGCTACTTCGATCGACGAGGTTCTTCACAAAGGCCTGGAGAGAATAGACCGACACGGCGAGAGAGACCAAAATTCTGAATCTTCCCGACCTCTTGAATCACTACTTAATCAATTGGGGTCTCCACATGGTCAGCCTTGCGATTCATCGGGAGGCAGACTACTACTGACCCGAGTCTGGATCCATGCTGCTCGGACGTATCTTCTTTCTGTTAAGCTGGATGGAGCCACAAAGGCCTCTGAGCTTCAGACAAGTGTAGAGCAGGCAATCAGTTCCTTTGGCATGGTCACTTCGACTCCATGGCTGCGCTGGCTTGCATGGCCACTCTGTGTGACTGGCGTCAATGCTAGCAAAGAGCAACGACCAACCGTCCGTGGGATAATAGACTCAATGTGTAGTTTGAAGGCATTTGGTACTATCCGCTCGACTTTCGATATTATAGAGAAGGTATGGCAGAGCCAAGACGCAGGTAAAGAATATCTAAATCTATCTACATGCCTTAGTAGCTTAGGATATAAAGCTCTGTTAGTATAATATACTCTCTATAACCTAGGCATTTTCGGAACTTGGCATATAACGAGACTGGTGTAAACGAAAGATATCAAGCTTTTTTATCCTTCTTTTTTGTAAATGTCTTGGTAACTAAGTGACGAACTATGCATCTCCCATACAATCATGAATTCGTTAACCTCTTCATCTGCTCATCCATCTTTTCTGCTTGAAAATTTGTTACAGGACTTGGAATCTCTGTATAAATTCTTTCCACTTCACTCAACAGGTGCTGTCCTGGGTTACATTCGGCGTGATCCAACCTGTCAACGTTTCCAATGTCATGGATCACCAGCCCTTTCAATTTGCGGTGCAGGCCAACAATGCTGTCCCTGACATCTTCTGCCTTGGGCAAAGGCCATAAGCCCGCTCGAGCAAGGCAAAAGGTGATAGACCCTAGAATCATAGACTCGCAACGATGCGGGCCCATCCACTCAGCATGCCGACACCAGCGTGGCCTTTCATCGACGACAAGTAGATGGCTAATGAGTCGGCCGATGACGTCGAGAAGTGCTTGAATAGTCGAGATGCGGATTGCCGAGATTTGTTCTACAAGCTGAGTCAGTAACTGTTCAAATCATGCTTGAGGGAAGCTTACCGATAATTTCAGGCGGCGTTTGGATGTCGGGGTATTCAGAACCATGCGATTCCATAAGCAATCTTCTTGCTATCCTTGCGAATGTATCTTTGCGACCGAATTCCCATCCTATCCATAAGCCCTTGACCATTGTTTCTTCTGTCGCCCTTGCCTTGTCCTCCACTGAAGGCACCCAACGTTGTATCCAGGGTTCCAGTATTCCTGTGGCATCATAAAAATTTGACAAGACCGTAAGGTCATACAGCTCGTCTATAGATGGGTTTTGGGGAACGCGATTGAATTGGCCATGTGATATGCGTAGGAAGATTGACATCGCTCCGGGTTTGTCTTCTGACAGCTTGACAATCCATTCTCCATCAACTGACGGTCTGGACTCCATGAATCTTCCAAACAGCATCCGCTCAAAAACTGGCGAGGTTCTTGCTAAGGCCCTTGAACATGCTGTAAAGGTAACAGGGTCCGTTTCACCAACGCAAAGTTTGATGTCGCCACGTGGGTCAAAAATAGTGTTTTCTAAAGACATTGGATTAAGTAATGGGGTAAGGTTGCTTTTGACTGGGGGTGTTAATTGCAAGTAATGATTTTATGTATGGAAATAGGCCTCCCAGATACCCGTTTTGGCTGTTGAAAAATCTGTCCGCTTTACCTAAGAATAGCTCGTTGCCAAGAAATCCAGGGGCAGGAAAAAACTCTAGCCTAATATGCTAAGCCACAGAGCGGTTAGAGAGCCTTGGGGCAAGTGAGATTATACGAACTCACTATAAATAGAAGCCACAAGGCTGATTTTTAAAAAGCCAATGCGATTATTATTAAATGCAGTACTGCAAGTAGTTAATTATTAGGTTATAGAAGGCTCCTACTCAGTTTAGTAAAACAGGTAGTCTAAAATAAACTGGTCTAGTCTTTATTAAGTATAGAATGAATGTTAAGTTCCACCTGTGTGGTGGCGTTTCTTATCTAACATAGATAAGAGAAAAAGAGAATCTGCTTAATCATACCCGAGTTTATGCATTTCCATCCTTGCCACACTCTCAAACTCGCCAAGTTTATCTGCGGTTACTGATAGCCTGATTACAGCAACGACATGCTTAAGAGAAAATTGAACTCTTTCTGTAACTGCCATTCTCTTAGCTGTGTTTAGGATTTTCTTCATCCGCGTCTCACGTATCTCAAGCTGGGCCAGGAATTGACAGATCCCACTCAGCCGTTTGCCAGACATTTCAGTTGACAATCCGGGAGTTTGTTCAGTAATAGCCAATTCCCATAAGGCAGTAGGCTCATCTTTCGAAGGCAGTCTGCATGAAATCACGCTGTCGATCATTTCTTCACAGTGATCTCCTAGCTCTTTAGTTGAGTTGCATGATATCAACATGACGCTTGGGTAGAAAGACGCGTGGTTGCGTAGGTCTAGAACTGTAGAGCAAGGTCAGTTACTGCCTTGAAGGACTTTGATGCTGAAATTGGTACCTACCTCTGTAAGGATGCCGATCAGAAGACACGTTACGAAACTCGACAAACAGTATGGCTCCCCACCGAAGTGCCGCTTTAGTAGCTACTTCGAAATTGAGATCGCCATCGAGAATATCAATACAAACTACAGGTCTCTCCAGCTGATCAGAAATCTCTGTACAGACAAGTATTAGCTCTTAAAAACCTGGTAACCGAAAGAGAATGTCTTACGATTTGCAACCTTTCTCACTATAATCTTCGACCCTTCCAAGGCCAACACAAGACCACTGCCTCGAGCTTGACGTCGTCCAAACTCTGCTTCTAGATCTTCGTCCCTTCCAAGGAAGCCCTGCACTAGACCGTGCCATTGAGCCGTATCTGGCATCAACGACGCTATTGATAATGGAAGTGGCTGTGGTGCCCAGATTGGTGGACGTAGTTCTGATATCAGGATACCTACTGCATACACGCTCGACGAGAGCAAGTAGCCTGGCAAGTACCCACGACAAATCAGCAGCAACACCTCCGTAGTAGAATCATCCTTCGAAAATTCGATCGAGGGGATAGCACGTGATTCGTCTTGTTTCGTATTATGTTCGCTCCAGTGGAAGCCGTCGAATGCGCCGCCGAACCGGCTTTTAAAATGCATATTCGAGGTAGCTATGTCAGTCACCACATTCTCGTGAGTGTGTTTCTATTTAGGCTGTATGAGCGAGTTATTCATAGTGGCGCACGGACAAGCTCACCTGCCAACGGCGACTTTCTAAGGAAAGCCTGGCTTCCTCAATTGTACGGTGCCCGGTCAGGGGATGAACGATTGTATATGGCCCTTTGTAGTTCCAGAAGCTGAAAGGGAGCTTGGATATCTGAAGGAACCGTCGGCCTCTTTCTATCAGCGTGGTCTTGATAGCATCCCTCTTTTGTGGCGCCATCATACTGAAGGGTACAATGCCCAGGTCTTCCGTCGTGATTTGTTTGCCCCCTTCGTACTCCCGTATGTATCGAGTCGTCCATACTATTCCAGGACCACTGATGTTGGCCTGGTCAGATCTGTAAGCTATCTCTGTTAAGGTTAGACAGAGTACCTTGGTCCCGTCATATCGGCTGACGGAGTCCTTGGATGAATGAACACTGAAGCATTGCTCATATGAGTCCTGAAATGGCGCAACAGGAAGTTTCTCATACACTATGTCCCCGGGTCGAAATAGCGTCCAAACATGGTGAAATGGAACCTGGCCAGTGTGACATGCATCCTGATAGCCTTCCTTGGCAGCAGAGAATGTGTAGTCAAGGAATTTCGTCAATATTGAAAGGACTCGCCTCACCCCTTCCGACGATGTCGTCGCCATCTCTCCCTTGATCTCTTCATACCGAAAGAACAATTCCCTGAATAGCTTTTCGTCAATTATAGCATCATTTGATCTTCTGTAAAAAGAAAGTTCCTTGTGAGCGCCTCTTGTAAGATAACCTCCTTCTCTTCCATTGAATAAATCATCGCTGCGAGGAAGATCTTCCGCTCCATTCAAGAAATCCAAAATCTCGCTATCGGCTCGGATTACTAGTCGATCGATAGCTTTGACGCCTAACTTATCGAAGATCCTCTGGTATCGAACCCACGCTCTAGGCGTCTCGTTGGTTGTAAGGGCTTCCCATATCGCCCAGTCTTCATCTGGAGACTCTCTGTTCTCTACATAAAGTTGCAACTGTTGATCCCACCGGAATATCTGGCGTAGAAAGGGGATTATAGGAGAAACCTCATCTTGTTCACTCCCCTCCCATGACGGTACTCGGGGTGGTGGTGCTGTAGGTTTTAGCAATCTGTCATTTTAAAATACATTTCATTCTTTCCAAACACCTTGATAAAAAGGTTCCGTAGAAGCATGGCACTTACTGAGTGATTCCGACTCTGCATTGTTGTTTTCAGGCACCGTAGTCAATGGGCGTTTTGTCAAAATTTCTTGGAACCTCTGGAAGTTGGAAAGCTCTGATGATGCCATTGTGAATAAGAAGCAGACAGATGGAATAAAGTTCAGACCACTCTTGGATCCCCTCTAGAAGAAGGTATGGATTGGCAAATTTACAAGGGTAAGAAAGAGGCTGTGGCCTGAGGCAATAGTAGCGTGTCTTACTCTCATTGGAACATTCAATGCTGACTGCAGGCACTTTTCTACCTGCCCTATATAGAATACCGCACTCACTGCTACGACCCCGCTTTAGCTTTCCTCATCACATACCCAACAACTCAAAATAGCCATTAATCTCTGTATCGGCCTCAAACTCTCAAATCATATGTATGATGCCCCCCGATGGCTGCCACTACTTCTACCCAGAATAGTCGACCTAGTCGTTCCACAAATGCAGAAAGTCGTTTGGACACCGAAAAGCCGCAACGAGGTCATACACAACAGGGTAATCAGGAGGACCTATTTGACGAGATTCTCGTACTCGCAAGGTCGTTACGAAGTGCTCCTCCAATCGACGCACAAACCGGGTCTCAAGCCTCAACTAAGAGACCCAAATTCGGTGACTTATCTCGTTATGCCATCAACCAGGAAGACGAGTATAGCTTGTGGGAAATAGAAGCAGGTCGACTTATCAACAGCTTGAGGGCGACACACAAGACCTTTAATCCTGGCCAAAAGTCTACGCTACTCGCGGCTATTGATAGCGTCGGGTTTGCTCGCCTCGAAAGGCTTTCCGATCAAATGCTGTGTGCTTTATCTATATGTGGTTTAGATGACAACGCAGTCCTCGAGACTCACCGCTCCACAGGTTCTTCTCCGAATGGATCTATTGTTGGACGAAGTTTCAAGAAGTTAGAGACACGCTTGGAGAGTAGGCCCGAATTCGATCGTATTAATCAAGCACGCGGTAATTTCTATTCAAGAGAACGTGGCAAGCGCATCTGGAGCGGAGGTGTTCCTGAGAAAGGTCCTTTACCGATGGTAGCTTTGGATGACGCCGATGCGGTGACTTACTACCTCCTCGTCGACTACATCTCAGCCACGGTGGCTCGCCTCTTGTCAGCAGGTTTCACTCGACATCAGATATACTGGCTGGGTATCGTCGTTAATGTTCTTGCAAAGTTATCAACAAAGCTCAAGGCTTTATCACATGACCTGCGTACATTTGCCATCGAAGCCATGCAAATGTATGATGAGCTGCGCATGTGCCCCGATTTGCACAAGTTCTCTGCCGCGGACAACATGTCCGATATGGATCTCGACATGGAAATGGTCAGGACAAACCAGGTGATAGGTTCCAACGATAGTTATCTTGCTGATTATATCTCTGATATGGGTGTGGTATCAAATTGGCTGTTCCGTCTTGCATGGCACATTCTGACTGATCTGAACACTCGTAATACTCGAGGTAGAGGTACGGATGAGTTCGAGGTATCTGCGAGTATCTTTTCAACTGGCTCGCGTGGTCTTCCTACCCTGGCCTATCAAAATCGGCCTGGTCACATATCAGGTTCTTCGATAAATGTTGCAGTTGGAATGTATCACCGGGCCTTTGAGATCATGACGGATACCGCTATGTCCATCAGTAAGAGGCCTGCACAAAATGTCCAAATGGTACAACCTTCCCAATCCACGTTATCTATCGGAGCTGGGAAGTCCTTCCCGGACCAGAATTTCAAGATAAGGTCAATGGCAGATGTCATCAGCATTATGGTAGTCTTTTCATGTATGGATCCTACTCTGACTGAAGATATTGCCACGGTCTGCAATACGATACGTGCATCAACTGTCCTTCCAGCTGTCTATAGTACAGTGCAGGATTATGCATCTTTTGCGAGTCTGCGCAATATCCCACCTCAGACCAGCCGACCGCCACTCCAAGACAGTCGGCCCTTATCAGAGTCGTTCATCTTGCATAGTGGCAATCGCATGTTTTCTGATCTGAGAGACCGTGAAACGACACCCTGGAGTTGGAGCTTCAATGCTATCAGCCAAAAAGAACTGCATACATCCGAATCCATGAGACGGCGTATCTCAGCCTCGACTCGTGGATGGGCAGTGGAAGAGCAGGCCATCAGCGTCAGTTGTCTGAGATACACCATATCAGTCATGACAGGCTGTGCCATACTTGTTCTGGGAGGGCTAATGGCAGGATTCTTCGTCGGGTCCAGAATTGACGGCGTTGATCCTTTCAATCTGACAATGTTTGCTTGGATCATTGCTGCATTCATCATCGTGGTGTGCAAAAGTCTTCGCGTCGCTGAATGGACCTGGAGGGATTTCTTGAAAGGACGAGTTACATGTCGAAGTGTTCGTGAGCTCGCAAGCGTAACGAACCTTGACGAGCAAGGTATTATTATGCACTTGTTATCATCGGAAAATGAGCTACCGTTGAAGTTTCGGGGTCCCTATAACAGCGTCTTCGCGAATGCTGAGTCTGAAGGCTTTTCTGTCGATGTCAAACCTAAGATGGGTACTCTGTTCGTCAGTGGGTTAATAATTTTGGAGGTGCTGACAGAGGGCGGCTCTGCACTTGTGTGTCTTGACTTGAGATCTCGAGTTATAACAGATGGTGGACAGATTAATGAGGCGATGGGCAGACGACGCGTAGTCCACGGGCAACATGATGCATGCCTCGTATTGGCATGTACCGATCCGCCCCAGGAGGGCGAAATTGACAAGGATATTACGTTTAGGTGGAGGTGGCTTAGCTGGGAGAAGGTTATTGGGCTATATAATAACCCTGACCAGAATGTAAGGTAGGTAAAAGCTTGGAACGAGGGATTACTGCTCCGAGGTTGCAGTCCAGCTAAATATCTCATGGATAAATTATTTAAAACTATTTGTCTTTTCTTCATCCAGCTGCAAGACGCCTCATGATTTAGCTTCATCCCCCATGCGGCTGCTATTGCGGGCGGTGATATACTTAAGATAGTAGTATTATTTCAATTTCCAATTACAACTTCAGGTACTGATCTTTCTTATGCCCTGACCAAGCCCAATAGTAATCCATCAAGAGCTTCCCACTAGTTGCCTGCTCAATGGCAACGATTAAGTAAAGTAACAGAACTTGGGGTGACTATCGCCTAGCTGAGTGACATCAATCTGCTCATGATCCTCAACTGGCCCATTCTCACGATCTCGGCGTCGGTCCTTGCGGGTAAGTAAGAAGTGCAAAGTCAAAGACAAAATGGTAATCATAAATGTTAAACCACATCCGATTGCACATCCATTGACGAATTAAGGACTGTGAATAATTAGCACCTCTGCATGAAAACGTTCGGGGTATACATACGCATCTGTCTTGGGGTAGACGGCACTGCTGAGGAATGAACTGCACTGGCCAAGGATAGCGAGAACAGCCAGACCGATACCGCGCTTGGTTTCACCACCTTGGTTGTTAAGAAGCCACGTGATGTTAAGTGTAAGGCAGGGGAATATGCCTAGCACTGCAAACCAGATGCCCAGGTACCGAATGTTTGACTTTTCCATGTCCTCGATAATAGCGAAAAGAAGATAGCCGACACCTGCCATAGCGGAGCAGCCAGCGATTATAAACCCGCGGTTAAGAAGGCGACGCAAACACAGAGAATGAATGAAACCAGATACGGACGCGCTGTGAGGCCCTGGGCCTTGATGCTGCTGTATCCTAAACTCTGAACGATGGTAGGGAGGAAGTTTACAAGACCAGCAAATGAGTAGTTGCAACAGAAGTGGACGGTCGAATGGAAGTACGTCTTATAGTCGCGTAGACTCGATGTGGCTTGCGTCCAGTTAAGCTTTTCCTTGGAAGTGGTACCCCTCGTGCCGAGTCGAGCGATTGCCTGCATCGAAACGTTGACATTGAATCTTGGATATTTGGATTGTCGCACGGAGAGGGAGGGGATTGAGCTCGGCCAGAGGTACTATGGCCATTTATCTCTCTCACTGTCGCGACATCGGCGTTGTTATGCGTCGAAGGAGTGTGGCCAGGGCCAGCTGTAGATGTGGCTTGGCCCAGGTTGGAGCTTAAGGCTACATTATCGCTGTGTCGTGTCGACGCGCCTGACAGGTACAAGAGGGCATCGGCCGAGGTGCGAATGTTCAACTCATCGTGCGTCTATGAAAGAATATGTCAGTAAGAGCGCCGCCAAACTGAGAAGCAATGAAGAAACGGACATTCGTTTCTAGTGAAGGCGAATTCTCCGGAGCAGAAAGACGGGCTCGCTTCTCACGAGCCCTCTTAGTACGCGTACTTGTATCATAGGTACGTTTATTGGGCTCAAAAATACAGTCGCGCGAATCCCTGGAGTTGCATATTGAGCCACGAGTAGCTTGACGGACCTCCCACTTGCTTGAGGCATTGGATGCATTTACTACCGGGCCTGCGGTCCTCTATGACACATCGGACCTTTCGGGCCCGACATGTTGCGCAAGCTTTAAATGACCGGGGAGTCAATCCTGGATCTTGGGTTGTTGGTTCGGCATCCTCTCTATCAAGTGGGTAGGACATTGCGTTCGGCGAGAGATGGACAGGTGTGTTATGGAAATTTCGGAAATTTGGGAGATATGTAACCTATAGCTCTCGCTGCCACTGTACTAGACTAACTTCTACCCCGCACTCTTCCCTTGGTTGGCGACGCTATACCTCGTCTATTAGGGCAGCTAAATCGGGACCCATATTAACCTTATGTACTGCCTTTTTAGTAGAAGAGGTGTTATCCAACAATTATCAGTACTATTGTAACAGTCTTCATGAAGAGAATACGGAATTTTGTATCCGGATATAGAAAAGGCTCTATTTTAGGTAACACAGGACTGCCTAAGAATGACTAATCTGCTGACGTTTAGAAACAAGTGCGGGGTTAATCCTTTGTCTTCTTACGATCACCCAAGCCTTCGCCCTACCACCTGTGCGCCATGGCAGATTCCTTTTGCACCAAGTGCGCTTCCTGGCAAGAGTCCTTTGTAAAGGCTGGCAAAGAGGATATAGCAGGTAATCGCTTTCCGAATTGGGCGGCTGTCAGGGCGTCGGCGGACCAAGGCTGTTCGCTATGCCAAATCGTATACCAATCTCGCAACTATGACCCAGACGTCTCAGACCCAGAAGGTTCAAATCCAATCAGGGTTGACATATCAAAGGCCACTGGGATGTTCTCCTTGCTTGTCAGTTGCGAAAGCAATGGGATGTTCATTCGTTTGCCTGCTCTCGTTAATGAGTCTAACGAGAGGCAATTTGACGACTATAAAGCCAGATGCAAAGATATTCTTGATCCTACAGCACCCGAGAGTCTTGAAAAAATCACACACATGGCTTCAGAATGGCTCCACGAATGTCGCCAACGCCATTGCCGTTGCAACGCCTCGCACGACGCAAATCAAGAAAGAATATTACCGACCAGACTGATTGACGTAGGGCTGGATACTCAACAACCTAAGCTCATAAGCACCGATAATGACGTGTTGGACCTTGATTACTTGATTCTCAGTTACGCGTGGGGTCCAGCAGCCAACTTCGCAAAGACAACATCATCTAATCTTCAAGCTATGAACCAGTCTTTACCTTGGGGCGCTTTACCCAAAACGATTCGAGACGCTATTCTCTTGACAAGGAAACTGGGTATTAGATACTTATGGGTTGATGCGTTGTGTATTCTACAGAGTGAGGGTTGTGATGATATGGAGCATATCAAGGACTGGTCTTATGAGGCAGAAAGATTTGGGCATTATTATCAAAACGCCCTGCTTACAATTTCAGCTACTGGAGCAATATCCTCCCACAAAGGGCTTTTTTTGCCCAGATCCGAGATGATCTTATCCCCAAAGTCCGTGAAAGTTCAACATATTGATTTGACTTTACGATCTTTTATACCCAGTTGGACGTCTGAGATGGAATTCCCACCCCTTGCATCTCGGGGTTGGGCGTTACAAGAGAGATTTCTATCGAAGAGAATACTGCACTTTGGGCCGAACCTGATTCTCTGGGAGTGTCACGAGTTAAGAGCAAGTGAGCTTGATCCTGAGGGATTGGACCACAGGAGCCCAGATGGAAGACCGGGATTGAGTTCTTCGAACTTTCATTCTATCTTCCAGAGACTCGATAACGAAGACGTACCACTTAACGTCCTTATGAATCGATGGTTGGAGTTTATCATCGTATATTCTCGCGCAGACTTTTCGTACCTTTCGGATAGACTGCCTGCACTATCTGGAATTGCAAGTATATTCCAGAAAAGGATTAAGCAAAGATATATTGCAGGCTTGTGGGAGCCAGCCTTTACGCGAGGTCTCATGTGGGTCAGTGGAACGTTTACAGAGACCGAACAGCCGAACACAGATGAGCAGCAACTCAACGTACCTTCTTGGAGCTGGGCTTCTAGCCCACGTCGTGTTTTCTTTACGCCTGCACCTTTCTGGAAAACAAAGTGTGAGATTGTGGACTGTGATGTCAAGTCGAAAGGATCAGAGACTTCAGGACAGCTACTGAGCTGGCGGCTAAGACTCCGGGGAAGGTTTTCGAAGTTGGATCTATCCCAGATGGGATTTGGACGTCATAGAAAGACCATGTTCAACTTGTTTGAGTCATCCACCGGTCGTGTACCCACATACTTGCATTTGGATGACTTCACCGGCTCCAAAATACCATACGGCTGTTGCCCCTGCCTGCTAGTTGGAGTTGCAAAAGGGAGTGGCGAGGACATGGGGGATGATGATGATGATAAGACCGCTTTTGCGCTTGTCCTCGAGTCAACGGGCCAAAGTTCGGACTCTGTTGAGCAGTATAGGAGGATCGGAACACTAGAGATTCATTTTCGGGATTGGAAGTTCAGAGTTCAAGATGAGAGAACGATTGAGCTTAATTAAAGTATGGTCTCAAGGGCAAGGGTGAGTCTCGGTATGTTGATTTAACTGGGTAGTAAGACCTGATGACTAATGATCACATAGAATATAAGCTGACGAGTTATTATCCGACAACCCCTCTTTCTGTCATCATTTAAGCTACTACATATTATTTATATCCATCTGCAAACTCGCAAAACTCCTCTTATCTTAGGCTGCATTTATATGACTTTGATATAATTGCCTTTCCTCAAAATGACCAACAACGAACCCTTGACATCACTGATCACTCCGGCTCTCTTGGTTCAGATCGCAGAGGGCTGTCTCCCGTTTTCTAAAACCGAGGAACTTCGGTTTTCCGACGTCGAGTCCAAAGAAACGCAGGAACACTTTCAGAATGTCTGCAAGTCAAGCAATGCCAAACAAGCCCTCATCGCTCTCAGCCAACTGAGTCCCGAGGCAACCCTCCCAGATTTCGACCTAATGTCCCTTCTTCCCGCACCTGCTGCAAAAGAATTCCCGCAACAGTGCTTCGGTCTCCAACTTCTTCTGGACCAAGCTTCTCGGATCTTGTTTTCTGGTATTGACGCACGTTGGCAATCTGGATACTTTGGACCTCTCGGAAGACAACTCGCTGGACAGTGGTATGGTTTACCAGAGGAACAGCGTCCATATAAGCGGCAAAGGTGGCAGGATATGGGTGTCACGAGCTTTAGTTATTGGGTCGCTACACAGACTATGTGGGCTGCTCCGTTCCTTCATGCGGAAGATCTGGAAAGCCAGCAGATTGGGCTGGACCTGTCCGAGGAGCTACGTCGGGCGGTTGAAGATCGAACGGGGAAGAAAGATCCTTACCGCGAGACAAGGGATGTTACCTTGACGGACGATCTTCTTTTCCTGCGTGAGGTTGCCAAGGGTCCACCAGGTGATGGGGGCGAGTCTAGTATTAGTATAACGAACTGGGCATTCTGGTGGTGTATGATTTTGGATGCTCACTGGCCTATCATCAAAAGATTTGGTCGTTATCCATACCGGAATGCCATTCTTGGGAGGATCAGCACAGAGGAGGAGAAAAAGTGGTTGGACGATACGGGTCATTTTGGCGAAGCGCCTCCAGAAGTTGCAGAGAAGATTCAAAAGGATGTGGAGAAGGGACAGTGGACGCCGCTAGGCCAAGAATAGACTGACGCTTGATTGTAGAGTCACGAGGACACCTTACTCGTGAAACTTCTTATAACTATTATAGATATTTCTAGCCTTCAATACTGCACAACAATATGCTTTAACTAGATAGGTATCTCCTTGAGATCCTCATGAATCTGTTCCAAGATGCTAGGATACCTTGCCTTGTAACCCATAGCCGCAGCACGATCTCCCTTGATAAGCATGTTCGCCGCAATGAGATGCTTGACCTCTCCTTCGCCAGCCTCTTCAAAGGTAACACTCTTGGGCTCCGCGCTTGGGAGGATTCCTCGTGCGTGCATGGCCTTGGCAAGTTCAGTTGCCAAATCCTTCCACGCGACGCGACTTGTTTCAAGCATATAATATCGACTGTGAGGTTTTCCTTCTGCTGGACCTTGGGCTGCGACGTCGGAGATCTTGATGAGGAAGTCAACGAGGTCGAGAACATGAGTCTAAAACAGTTAGTACGAGCGTAAGATGGTCGGGGATGACATACTGTGCTCCCAATGGCCGTTCCATCACCGATGTAAGGGGCATAGCCCAATGACTTCGCATTGCCAGTAAAGAGGCTATAACCAATACCCATAGTCTTCACCCCAGCACTAGCACCACCATAAACAACCGAAGGACACACAATCCAAGTATCAACCCCCTCCGCTTGAAGAACAAGGGTATCAGATTGTCCGTTAAACATATCCTTGTGTATAGCCCGGATATCCTCCTCATTCGCATCATTCCAGACTTTACTGTCCGGGTTAAGATTTCCCGACGTTCCATAATCGATGAAGTTGCCTGCTCCACTGATATGAATTATTTTGCCTTTTGTTGCACGGGATTGTTGGCCTGCGATGATGGCGGCTATAGGCTCAGAAGTGAAGGAGTTTCCGGCATTGACGGCGATGTCATGTTCTGCGCTGGCGGCTTTTACTTTTTCGAAGTCAGTGAAGTCGCCGGTTATAATGCGATCTACATTGAGAGTGGTTTTGAGGGAGGGGTTTGTGCTTCGGGCGTAGGCGGTTATTTGCCAGTCTGGATGAGCCTCCTTGAGTGCTCTAGTGTAAGGTACTGATGGAATTGTCAGTACGGAGAAGGGCATGCTGGAACATTGAACATACCACCCACGAAGCCAGATGCACCGAAAACAATTACTGAAGGCATTTTAAAGAATGTTGTTTTGGATGGTGAAGAACTGTAGAAGTTTAGGTAGTTAGTTGTGCAGATGGAAGTGAGGATAGCAATTACTTAAGATGTTATAGCTCATTATATAAAGTCTAGTCCACGTTGAAGCTATCACTGAGGGCATTTTGCTTAGTAGTCCGCCAAAGCTTATTTCCAATCACGGAAGCTAACTGCCCATTCCCATCGTATTTCCATCTCCATAACGTGGACGCTATCCTACATTTAGCATCTGGACAGTCGGAGATGTGAGTCCACTGATGCTGACGGCGACAAGCCACAATGACCGGGGCGCGTTTTGTAAGGCTTAGCGTTCTCAGAAGACCCTCTATTGCTCAGCGACAGCGCTTTGTAACGCCCGCTGACGGAGGCATACCCACCTACACGGGAGTCGGCACAGAGCTGCCCAATTGTCAAACAAGGGTTTGTTGTCGGTGAAACTGACGGAACTCAATTGGCTGCTTTGCCTCACGCAAGCTGATGAACTATGGCAATGTTATTCATCAGCCTGTCGCGTAATGTCACATGACCTTGTTCCCAGAAACCTTCCGAGCAGCTTCCGTCTCATGTTCCATTTTCACGGCAGTAGGGTTTAACGGTGACGCATCTGGAGATACCCGTAATGCGTGCTGACCGGTCTGGCATAGCCAACAAACTGATCCACTATTTTAGGATCATCGTAATGCGAAGATAAGGCGATGAATAGAGAACAGTGCGCATCTTTGCGCATCCTTTCGGAGTTCGCAATCACCATTATTCCAAAGCCCTGTCAACCGAATTGTGATCGAGATTTACTGGCCAATCAAGGTGAGTGAGTTACAGAAAAGTCCGAGGAACGCAGGCATTTTCGCATCTCGGAAGTCTTGAACCTCCGACTTGAGAAGCAGCCAATCGGAAGCTGAGAAAAGTTCCATCAAGCTCAGGGTAACTGTTCCTTCGCCCACCTCTGCCTGTGAATGTGTACCTGAGCGAAGTAAAACACATGGCCAGAGGAAAAGTGTTCCGTATCGCAATCTATTGCATTTTGCAAGAATCGATCTTTTGCCGTGTTTGCCGTTTATTGTGCCCTTGCATATCAGACGCCATACCGATTTGAGAATGTGTTGAAGGACCCACCTCCGTTGGCTTCCGTGTCGCTTACTCAAGGGACCAATCGTAATGATTACGGATTATCAAGACCTAAGAAGGATTTCCAATCCTGGTAGTGGAGCTTTATATTAGTTGTCCACGTACGGCTTCAACAACATGGGATCCATCATGAGGTAGAATAAATATGTATATATAAAGATAACTATCATAGACAGTCGAACTTCTATCCTCATCATCCCATTCAAGCATTCTTTTCGCTTTCACACATCCTCAATACAACAAAAGCAACTCGTCACAACAACAACACCAAAAACACCAAAATGTCTTCTGAACAGTACCTCGCCGGCAAGACTGCCATCGTCACAGGCTCACCCAAGCTCAACGGCATTGGCGCTGCAACAGCCCTTTCCATCGCCAAGCACGGTGCTGACGTGAGTCCTTTCCATACCACCACCATTGTCATACTAACACACACAGATCGTTGTCCACTATGCTTCAAATGCCGAGGCCGCCGAAAAGGTCGTCCAAGAAGTCAAAAAGCTCGGAGTTCAAGCAATCGCCGTCAAAGCAGATTCGTCATCCGAATCTTTCGGAGCAGATATCGTCAAAGCAACGCTCGAAGGATTAAACACGCAAACAATTGACATTGTTGTCAACAACGCAGGCCAGGCGACATTCCACCCTGAGATTGCCGTCATACCAGCAACAGCCTGGGATGACATTTTCCGCACCAACGTTCGAGGCCCATTCCTTCTCATCCAAGCCGCACTTCCTCACATGCCCCGCGGTGGCCGCATCGTCAACATCGGCAGCATCGCAGGCAAGCTGGGAATTTCCCCCTTGGCTGTGTACGGTACTTCCAAGGCTGCGTTGACGTTCATGTCAACTGCTATGGCCGGCGAGTTGGCGGGCAAGGGCATTACCATCAATGTTGTCTCGCCCGGCCCTACGGCTACGGATATGACTATGGAGGGTACGCCGATTGGGGAGGTTTTGAGGAGCCACCAGGTTGATAAGAGGGAGGGTACACCGCAGGAAATTGCTGATGCTGTTTTGTTTGTTGCAAGCCCTGGGTCAAGCTTTATGACTGGGCAGGTTATTCCTGTTGATGGAGGAATCCATATGCCGTAAGCTGAGAAAGCAATGCGTATATTCGGGGATTATGGTAGATGAATCTGAATGCTTTTCTTTTTCTCTTGGCTTTCGTCTCAATCCTTTGTTTCCCCTTTTCTCTCTCTTTTCTTTGCTCTCGGTATTTATTGTTTGATCTGGTGTCGCAACTGCTCGTTTATATGATATACCCAAGTCAGCGGGAAAACATGTCATTTGCCTCCGCCCTGCTATCCTTTTCATCCCCATAGACGTTGAACGGACGTATTCCATAATGGAGCCGCCCTGTCTGACAATCGTGACTCTGTTATCGAGACATTTGTTTGTTGTAGACTCCCGGGAAACTCGGAAGAACGCTTTCCCACCCAAAGGCCTTGCTAAGGGTCTTAGCTACTCCGCGTTTGTAATTCTGGGTCACCTTCGCGATCCATCGTCTCCAGACTATCGAGGTGTTCGAGCGTCGGGAATGAGCTAGTTGCGTTGGCATATAGTCTCTCGTCGTCGAACAGACCCCATGCTCGTTGCCGATATATCTGGACTTGACGCATATATGGCCTTTGCCGCGGCTCCAACGGTTCTTCCTCGATCAATTTATGGACTCGTAAGTTCTCCGCTATGTGAGGCCGCAGGGAATCTCTGTCGGATGATGACAGGATTTCGGAGGAGAAGAATTCCCATTCTTCAGGCACGAGTTCTTCCACCGTTCTGTGATCCCATGTTTGATACTGATCTATCTCATAGATCCACGGCCGGAAAGTGATTGTCTTCATGATGAGTCCTCTCAACCAGCCCTTGACAAAATCACCCCAGTCTTGTTCTCTGCTCAAATTACCGATAATACCAGAGAGTAGATCTAGGCCACTGTTGGCCAATTCGTCCACGAGGCAGGGTCGCTTCTCGATTCGAAGCGACAGGTCGTTAAAATATCTACCCGCATCAAAGAACGTATTATTGGGGTACATTAGCCGGCGAGGACTCTTCTTAGAACTTCCCGGAGCCCCATCACAATTAGTAGGTAGGTCTGGCAGCCACGAGTCACCACAATGCGCAAACACAGCGCCATACAGAGTTCTGTAGTAATCGTGCGTTGAAGAGAAAGCCAGTAGGTCAGGCGCATTATGTTCATTAGTCTCGAACTGAAAAACGTCATCGTACATGACCGTTGAAGAGAACTCGCGGACGGCCTTGCAGAGCAGCTCGTACCTGACGAAAGCGCGAAGGAGACGATACCTCTCAGAGCACCCTAAGACCGTAAAGGACACTAGCCTAGTTTCAAGTAATTGACCCTTGAAACTGCTACCGGTTCCCCACTGTAGGTCGGGAAGACCCATATAGGCACGAGGAGGGTACAAGCTCGTAGCCTTTGACACATACTCTTCGATGAAAATAATGATTCGGCTGATCAGGTGGTGAACGTGTCGAAGTTGAGCAAGATCAGGAGGACTCGACAGTTTCTTTCTTCTTCGATTGGAGACCATGAGTTTGAACTCATCATAGTCGTATCGTGTAGAGTCCAGATCGATGATCGCTAAAACATCTTTGAGAATATTCCCTTCTTGGTCATCAGGGATGAGGTTTCGTATGATGCAATGTAGAATGCTGGTCTCGTACTGTTTGAAGTGAGAGCGCAGGGGCGGGATTGCTTTGAAGAGAGATCTAAGGCTGGCTTCCAGTCCGACTTGAACAATGATCTCGGTTTGGACCAGAGTTGGGAGAGTGTGGAAACGGTTCTTAGAATGCGACATTTTGAACCTGTGCGCGACGTTATTCGATCTTGACGTGGAAATGGTTGTTTTCGGCGCGCGGATGTTAGCTCTCGACGTGTTTATGCTTCGTTTGCGGGGTGGTACTGGACTTCTGTGCGGAACCAGACGAGGACGTTCGTTGATTTCCCTCTGGGTGGGATGACGGAGGAGTCAGGTCGAACAGGAGCCATTCATGGGGACGAAAGCATTTTATTCCCCTCTAGAAGCTTATTGAAATGACACCGAACAGGCATAAAGAGAGCTTTTGCAATGAATTATGTCGGGTCCAGGCACGAAATGTTGTCGGCTTATCTGCTGATGACAAAGCATAATTCATGAGTCACATGTCCAGGAGCGAATCGTATGAACCAAAAAAAAAGCCCTATTAAACTGTTGACGTATGACCTGTTCACTCGTAGATTGCCAATGGACGATGTCTTTGTCATCTCAAAACTTAATACTGTCAAATCAATTGTTGCCTGGCGCTCCCTTTGCTGCCTAAAGGTGGAGGTCCTTCAGGATCAAGCTCGTTGCGGCATTGGAAAATGCGATGGATTATTTTCTATCTGCCACTCCAGGTCGCCCCCAGTCTCTTTAATTCATATTGGTGGTTGGCACCTGTTTCAGAAAAACATGCACGTCCATTATTCGGTGTTGCGCTGGGAGGCATTTTGTGTTGTAGGTGTTGATGACCGTGAAAGAAGAGACAGCGATAGGAAAGGAGGAAGCAAAGATGGCTTTCTTATCTTCCGGAAGGGAAACCCCTTGTGCTAGGGTAGGGCAATGATGGTCTTGTGATCATAGGAGTCATGCTACAACTGTGAAACTTTGTCGAGGAAAACTTTAACTGGTATTACCCGAGATCGTGATGTCAACTTTGTATATGACTCACGACCTGGCCTTTGGCATGGAGAAACAGCGGGAGAATCCGACACAGTATCAGTGCGATCAATTGTGTCAAATTTGTCGGGTGCACGTTTGGCGTTCTCTTTTTGTATCAGTTATCATCCCCAGCATCTTGTCTAAAACTCATCAAGGTAGGGTAGGACTCAACCCGAGACCCTTCAGCATATTTACATCTCTATACATACTGTAAGAAATGCCGACCGCTACTCATACTGGGAACCTAAATCGTTGAGCACCTGTGGATCTACCTGATGCACATCTGTGAGATAGTCTCCTCTCACGGCGTGGTCTAAAGAAGACCATAATAGCGACTTTTCACCAGACTTTGCGTCGAGAGTAATTGGTGACAGCCTCCATTCCAGCTGCTCCAGATCCACCTGTGCCTCTTCGACGAGAAACGTTACCATGTCGAGGGAAGAGCCGGGCTCTACAGTAGCGGCAGCCAATAAACTGCCATATTTCCCAATCTTCAGGCGAGAGTGAACATCAGCGCCATGTTCAATAAGAAATCGAGCGAAATCGACATCACCCTTCATAACAGCATACTCCAATATGGTGTCATATCCTAGACTTTTCAGCGGTGTTTTGACGTCAGCGCCATGCTCCACGAGCATGCGAGCAACGCCTTGTGAATTCACTATCACAGTGGCCTCCAACATACTGTTATACTTTTTCCAGCCTATCTCCCCTGTCATCGGGGTGTTGGCATCAGCGCCATGCTTCAGCAGGAGGCTGACAAGAGGTAGGTAGCTATTTCTATTAGGGAACTCTGTCTCGAAAGCCATCGTGAGGGGATTTCGATGGTTACAGTTGGAGCATCTCGGGTTCGCGTCTGCTCCTGCATTGATAAGAGCTTCTGCACTTCTGACGTCGCCCTTCCAAGCTGCCATCGACAATGCACAACCCCATGTACAGATCGCACTACAATCAGTGTTAGGGTCTGCCCCACCATCTAGCAAAACCTGAAGATATTCTAGTCCCTTCTCTGCTGCGAAACAAAAAAGAGACTTGAAGCTTTCCGGGCTATCCGGGAGATACGGGCTAGCCTAATTCTTCAACAAGAATCTCGCGATATCGAGATTTCCGTTGATCATGGCCAGGCCGAACGCGTTCCAAGCATGGTCGTCGAAATCTCTGTCTCTGTTGATAGGAAATCCTCGAAGGACAAGGTCTTCGCAGATGGCCGCATGCCCAAATTCGGCAGCTGGTTCCAGCAAAGACTCCTTGCGAGTATTGAGCTTGACAGGAAAAAGCGCTTGGTCCCACCAACCGGGCAAAAGTCGAGTCAAGCCTAACGTGACTATGCCAAATGTGGAGTTCTGGAAAGGTTGAACGTGCTTCCTAACCTCAACGTACTGTTTGTTTTGGCCAAACATAATGTATTTGCAAAATACCTGATATTCCGTAGAGGATGTCTGGGGCCCTGTCTGACCTAAAAACAGTTTCAGAACTCGAGTTACATCCGCAAGCTTGGGGTCCTTGTCAGACGTATCGCTCATATGCTTGACCCATTCCTGCTGGGTGTATGTTTGAAGTGGATGTCGAGGATCTCGAGGCTCGCCGAGATCTACACCCTGTGACTGGAACCAATGGGTTACGGAATGTTCTAGAGATCGAATCTTGTCCCATTCCTCTCTGACTTCAGGCGGCGGCCAAACTTAACCAAAGGCTGTGCAGCATTTGAACAAA
>QGEC01000348.1:0-66250 GCA_004367155.1 Fusarium clavum
TGTTGTTGTGGGGTTAGCAGGCATGCATTAAGGTTGCTATAGCCGAACAAATAGCAGTCGAGTTACACTGTTTCGACCTTGTTCTTTGCAGGTGGAACGACATTTGGATGTAACGATCTTCATGTTGTTGTCGCAATTGGGATACCCTAATTGAAGCGGTGCGGGGATGCGATGATCTTTGCGGGCAGAACAGTGGTTGGTGCACAAATAGGCTGAATAGGTGCTGTATTCAACTACACGAACAACCAACACCTATACGACCGTGATGATATAGTGACATGATTTTCATTAGGAATACATTCTAGAAAAGTGAAGTTGTTTAGGAATCTGAGAATTGTGTCCCTAATTGTTTAAATATGTTCTTTCTTGATCGTCAATTGAGACTATCTGTTCGCCCTGAGCAATGTAGTACCGTACCACTAGTACGATCAGATGACTGATCAAGTTATTCAAAACATCCGGGAACTGGATCAATCGACTTACAATTAACCGCTTATTTCAATTACCTACTATTGCATGACACTCATGGATTTAACAGCAGCTCAAAGAGTTAAAGCGAGGTTAACTATTTCCGGTTGGGCTTTCGGGACTTTTGTACGGCATCCACAACGGTTTCCCCGCAGAATCGGCAGATCACTCGTTCTTATTCACTTTAGCCGATTCGGTTCAATCAACCTTACAAGAATGGATGCTAGGGAACATGCATCGGATGAATAGTCGTAGCATCTCACTGTTACGTCATTAACCAACCAGTTAGTGGTGTGAGATCTCACAAGTGCTACCGCATTTGAGATTATTGGACAATGCACATATCATGAGGCTTTGGTGAACTCTTTATGTTTTCATACTTTTTTGTTCTTTTCAGTCTCTTCTAATACTCACTCTGTAAATAGCAAAATTCCAGTCCAGCTACAATGTTCTCCTCCATTCCGGGAATCTCGTCCAGCTAAGAGCTCTCATCCAAACTCTACATGTTAGAGTACATGAATGCATCATAACAATCTGTTGGTAACTCACCTCAAGTAGTCATCGCGGCGGTCGTTCTCCAGAAAACTCTCACCCAGAACTAATGATCTAGTAGTCATAGCCATAAGGGTCGGGGTTGTAGGGAGGGGGAGCTTGACCTCGAGCTCGACCTTGAGCAGGGGCTCCAGGCTGGGCTACCATTCCCGGAGGAGGATTGAATCCAGCAGGCATTGGGTATCCCTCATCATCAATAATTCGGCCATCAGCACGAACAGTGTAAATTCCTGGAGGGGGCAATTCCACACTACCAGGAGGTCCCTGAGCACGACCAGTGTACGTATCAAGCATCTCCTGAACATTTGGTGGCGCCTGAGGACGAGCACCCTGAGGTCCAGGTCGGCCCATACCAGCAGGTGGTGCTTGAGCAGGAAGACTGTAAGCTCCAGGCTGACCATAACCACCAGGCTGGCCCTGACCGAGGCGACGACCTGGGTTTTGCATTGGGTTGGCGTTGGGAACACGGCCATGACCGCCGGGGGGGCCGGCTCGACGCATTTGACCATGGTTGTGGTTGGGCTGGCGGTGGCGGTTGTTGGGATGGTTCATGCAATCGGGCTCGTGACTCTCATCGCTGTCATAATCGTCATCGTCTTCTTCATCATCATCATCATCATCATCATGGTGGTGGTGATGTCCGTGATCGTAACCATGTCCATGAATATGACCATGACCATGATGAGGATGGCCACGATGGAGTTGACCATGATGGGGTCGACCCTGGGGAGCGAGACCTTGGGGAAGCATACCCGGAGGAACCATTGCCTGAAGCATACCCTGAATACCAGGAGCTTGACCTTGACCATGAGCGCGGTGATGACCGTGATGGCCCTCCCGATCGCGATGTCGTCGACTGTGGTGACGCTCAGGACGTCCAGCACCAGGCTGTCGCTGATGAGCGTTAGCACCATGCGGTCCATCAGGTGCAGGAATAGCACCCTGGGACATGAGCTGCTGCTCTTCAGGGTGGTAGAAGAACTCAGCTTGACCTCCATTGCACTGGGCACAGCGGAACTCGAAAGATTCAATGTCCACCATGGTTTCGCCGGTGGCAGGATCATAGCGCCAGTTGGCAGGATCGTTGCGGGCTGGGTTGTCGATGGTGGCTCTGCAGCCGGTGCAGGTGTAGGTGATAATGCGAGGCATTTTGGCGGTTTTGATTGAGTTGTAGTTGTGAGTTTTGAGTGTTGTTGGTGAGAGAAAAGAGGTGTAGACTGTAGATGATGGTGTAGAAATGGTAGTGTACCGAATGGTAGTGGTAAGAAGAGTTGGTTTTTGAGCGTAGGTGAGGAAAGACTATATACCATGAAAGAACAGTGACTCAGATAGAACCGTCTGTGGAGTCTTGAGAATAATTGCCATGATTAAATGGATGATTGAATTGTCTCATCGTGTGTACGACTTTGTCTGCGGTTATGTTCACTGATGTGGGTCTCTGTCGCGCATCAATGAATGTTTGCTCTTTGTCTGCCCATTAAACATATGTTTCATTTAAAGTACAAAGGTGTTGTCTGCCTGTCATTAACATTGCCCAGAACTCTTTGAGTGACATATCATATCTCCAAATAGCATCCTCCGTCAACCGCTTGACGCCAAAGTGCAGGCGTCTCACTTATCGCACCAAAACAATTGCACCGCAACAAAGACGGAACCTTTCAGTCTTGACGTCAGCTTGAGTTCCTTTCATCTTGCGCCCAAGTTAATAGTACATCGTTTTTGGTGTTCCGCGCCCTTGTATTTGTTCCTGAAAAGTTTGGGCGGAAGATCCTGACAACCTACCCGGTATTCACTACGGTCCCAGCTCATAGAACGCCACACCCTGTCGATCATTCCACTCTGACGGTATTTCCTCGACTAACTAGACTAGGTTAGCAGATTAGATAAGGCCAAAAACGCGGTGATAAGACGTTATCTTATCAATATCAGCTTATCACAAACAAAGGTGCTCTAAATCGCCAAACGCTATCAGTGGCTTGCACAAGCGTACCCGCACAACCCCCGAAGGCGCTGCGAATTCCATAAGTTCCTGTCGTACATCCAATGCATACGGACATTCCACTCCGTGTTTCAGAAAACGTAAACTCCTGTTTTGGATCGTGAAAAAGCTGGCGGCAGTCATGTCTTACTACTCACCCTTGCCTCTTCCCTGAGACAAATACCTGGCCTTGGCTGGGACATGTTCTCGGGACCAGCCCTTTGTATGTTTATTGGACACCGTCGCTGAGACAAATCGGCCATTTTCATCCTTGCGTAGATCATCGCGATGCGGCCGATCAAAACCTTGATTCGGGCCGGGACTTAGCACTTTTGTTTAAGACAGTCGTGACACGGACGCGCCATCTACAGTTCCTTGGCTTCAATGATCCGCTCTCTGGCTTTCCCTTTCTACGTATTTAACCCAGCCGATTGCCAACCAAGTTCAGACTATTGCAGATCATCTTTCCAGCAGCAAACATGAAGTTCTCTGGTATCGCAGCGCTCGGCACCTTGGTCTCCCTGGGCAGTGCCCAAGCTGGGCCCAATCTCTTGGCCAGGTACAACCCAGCCAATCGAACAATGTCAGCCAACATAAGTACGTAGTGAGTTCAACATTACCAAAAGAACCCCACTAACAAAAAGAAGCATACTGTCTTGTTCCTATTGACAAGAGCCTCGTTAAAGAGATCACTGGCTATAAGCCCCTTGACATTGGCACGGATATCCTCCCTTCGTTCCCAGAAGGAAAACACCCTCTCATTGTTCAAGCGGGATATGACAATGATATCCGCATGACCGCCGGGAACCTTATCCCACTACAAATTGCATCTCTCATGCAAGCTTCTTTGATCGTTCCCTATGTCGATGTTACCAAGGACGGCGAGACCCCAATTGGTGCCCCTGTAAACTACTACATTGGAGGCACCAATGGCCGCGCGCTACAGGCTATCGTGCCCAGTATTGCATCTGGGATATCTCCTTTCGAAGGAACTACGATTTTCCCAGCCACATTCGACCCTGATACGTCAGCCGCGAAACCCCTCAACAACGGCGAATACAGCATTCAAGTCAAGCCCTTCCTCTTCCCAAACACAATCTCAGGACCTGGCATCTACGCGTCAGCTTTCGACATGCTGTTCCAGTTAACAAATGACTCTCCTTACACACCCCACACATTCCACTCTCTTCTTAACATCCCCCAACTTCTGAACAACGGAAAATGCCAACGCAACACAGTTTACTTTAATGAATCATTCGCGGATCCGAAGATGGCTGTTGCTGAAGTCACACTGTATCATCAGATCTTGGCGACGCCTCCTGAGGGCTTAGAGGGTGTTTATAAGGATGTTTATTGTTATACTGCTAACGGGCAGGTCGTTTCGAGTGTTGGAGAAACTTGTTCTGTCGCGGCTGCGAGGATGGATCCTGAGGCGAAGGTTTAAGTAGCAGATATCTGAACGGCAGCTAGCGTACCAACCAATAGCTTTCTTCAATAACAGGGCCACCAGATCGTGTTTGTATATTTATGTTATGGTGTGCCAATTGTGTCATGTTGAGAAAGAAAAGCAATTTGTGTCGAGTAAATCGCTCGTCCTTCTCAAGATGACACAACTGGCACCCCCTAACCTAGATAAAAAGAACAAGAGCTGGCGTGTTGCTATCTGAGAGGGTCGTTTCGGACGCAAGGACTTTCGTAGAGCGCACAGAGTAGAGGCGATTCATTGTAATGCTAATTCACCATCTTCTCCTACAATCAAACAGTGGTGTAGACACATGTTCTCTGCTCTGCTCTCCAACCCTGCTGTTAGATGATATTTCATGTTACCGGTCAGGTGTCACGTAACTGAGTCGAAGGATTTGTGAAGGGCGTAATTAACATCTTGCGAAGGGCTGTATAAACCCTCGGTTGCTATAGACGGTTTCAATGGTAATCACTATAAGACAAGATACTCTTTTGATCGCCTGTAGTCACATTCGCCTTTTTGTGAAAATCCAGATGACCAGACAATGCCGATAAGCTGGAACGCTGGTCGGCCATTCAGCTCGGAAGGGGAATCAATAGGTCGTAGAAGTAGTCCAATCCTTCCGCAGTGTGAAAGGTCAGTAATCACGTCGCCCATTCTGACATCGTTGGGTGCTATCCAGTGGCGGCGCATGCTGGCTCTTTCGGGACCGTCGTCGTATGATGCCACTATCAGTCGCTTTTTCCCTTCCTCCATCATTCTGTATACATCTTCAAGGGAATCTGATAGCCCCTGTCGGCATTCCGCTGTAGGCGGGGGCATGCTTTGATGATTTCCATCCATATGTTCCTTCAAAAGCACCTGGTCTAGAATATAAGAACCTGGGTCTCGTTCAATTGGATATACAAGGTTCGCCATTTGTTGACATTTGCTGACACCAGGTGACCGGTCACTCTGGACGGGCTGTCCTCGAGCCCACTCGTTATAATACTGTCTGTCCTTGCCGTCCTCCATAGAGATATGCTTTGCATACCCCAGAAAAATGCTTCCGGTAACAAGGAGTGACAGACGATCTATGACTTTCTTTTGTATCGTCCAGAAATTTAACTCCCTATTTGCAAGGTGTAAGATGGTCTCTTCGTGGATCCAGTCGCTTAGATACTTAACCAGATGGTCGCTATCGTCACTCTCTGGCCATGGATCGCAAATCTTAAGAATCTTCTGAGAGCCCTTTCCGTATACCAATATTCCGTAGATATTCCCAGTTGAGTATCCTTCCGGCTGATAATAAACGAACTCATACTGAGCTGGGTTCTGGGAGTTGCGGTACGGGGAGCAAAAGATCTTATTGAGGCATAGAGCGGGCAGCATGATCTCAGGTATCGCTGTAGGTGAACTGCGCTTCCTGTCCCGTGTTCTTGTCCAGTTCGGAACCCATGACGGCCATTTCTGATTGACTTCCGATAGGCTACCAAAGCCATCAATATGTAGAAGGATGTGTAGGAACCGATTTGTGGAATTGCAGTGACGGACGAATTCGCGATATAGAGTGTCTACACTGAGCGTATAATCTGGAATGGGAATCTCACGTCTTGAGTTGCTGGGATCTTGGCAGCGCATTTTGCTGCGAATCCTGGGACGACTGGTCGGTCCATCCCGGTTCTGTGCAAGGACAAGGCCAAGCAGCGAATAAATCCTGTCTCTAGAGTCTGAGCATTCGCTGCTGTGGAAGATCCAGAGCAGAGACAAAAGGTCAGCGGGCTCTTGAAGCGACTTTACAACATCGAGAGAATACAATGCGCTGTGGTCTTTTTGTATGGCTTCGAGCTCCCGCAATCTTTTATGAACAAGCTTCAATCCGCCAGTGAACCAATGCCATGAAATTCTACTACCACCACATCTGACGATAGCATCTCGTGCTAAGAAACCTTCCTGGAGAGTCCATCGTCTAGTGAACCAGGACATTTGAAGGAGATCTAGAATCGGTTGGAAGTTACGGTGTTGAAACGTTTCTTCGAACGTTTGCACAATCTCGTCTGCCGTTGGCTCCCTAGCTTGACGCGGTGTTGGATCAAACTTTGCAACAAGGGTCCTTAGAAAAGCAAAGGCCAGCGGTGTAGTCGCTGCCGCTGGTCCAAGCCAGATGTGAACTTTGTCGGCCATGTGATATATCTGACCCATCTGCTGGACTTGAATGCTCTTTTCCTGATTGTCTTTTTGGTTTAAGCAAACGGCATCAACCCATATTCGTCTTTCTTTGTGGCCCTTTCGTAGACTGCGGAGCATCTCATCAACAACGGCAGAGATATAGAGGTAGGTCCCTTCGGATTTGCAGTACAGTGGAATGTCATGTGCGCCGTTGCCCCAGACATAGGACACAGCGTCAAAGGTCTTGTTATCCGGACCGCGTAGAATTGTGAGACGATCCTTAGTAACAATATCGCATTCAAGCGCCGACAGTATGTCAGCTGCAGGATGCAATATTAAAACTCGGATGCTGCTGCTATTCGGCAGAGCCCTGTATTGGTAAGGCTTCATGCTGATTGCCAAATTGTTGAGTAGCGTGAAGATAAGTGGTTTTTGAGATGCACCATAACAGCAGGTGTTCATGTTCATATTCCGTTGCTCCTCCATTAAGGGCGGGGAAGCTGAGGTGGCACTGCATTACTGCCATATGCCTGTTGCTTTCCAGCTGTATAACTGGATGCCGTGGTCAGCAGGCTGCATGAAAAGAGACCATTTTCAACCCAACACGACCCACAGGGCTGAGCCAGACAGTGCGACAGTGACATCTGTCTCTTCTAAGGGAAGACTCGGCGCATCTTTGAAACTGTCGCCTGGGGCTGTGTCCGGCGTTACAACTTGTTAACAACAACAATGAAGTCCGTGTGAGTCCAAAGCCTGCTTCGATTCTTCGGTTTGTCAGAACTTTGAGACATTTTCAAGGCCAAACAATTAATGATTGCAAACTTGCACTCGATTAAATAGAAGGCATATATCCCGAGACATGGCTATCTGGTCTTCTTTCATTTCTTGTCAGCCAAAGCCACTAAGCAACAGCATTCCAAGTCGCTGCGAATAAGCCGAGCGCAATGAGCTTAGTCGAGTCATCCCCGTGCCACATTTATTTTTGCTTTGAAAAATAATGTTGCTACATGTGAAATTAAGTTCTTTTGTCTCCTAAAGGTAGCAATCTTTGGGTTGGTTAAGACGTTACGGATTTGGGTGTCACATGACCATCTCGAAGGATTTGTCAAGGGCGTGATTGTCATCTTGTAAACAGCTTTATAAAGTCCCTCGGTTGACATACTTGTTTTCCATGGTAATCCATTACTTTCACAATCGTTCGCTCTAGACTTTAACCATGAACACTTCACTATCGCGATCTGAGATTGTTTCATCTTTGCAAGCAATCCTCAGCGCCCAACAGGATGCACAGTGGGACAAGCTGAAATCTTTAATTCAGTCAACCGTGACAGTCGACAATAAATCACTGCGCCAAGACGAGTTCATCGCTCAATTGCGATCTGATGTCAGCAACAATAACATCTCGGCAAAACTCGACAGTTATGTCGTAGATATCAACGCCCAGGCCATCGCTGCCAGGGTCATCAAGAATCAATCTATCTCCTCGGACAAGCCATCTACTCTCGAGTATCAAGAGATTCTGCTGGCATGGTTCAAAGACGGTCGACTCTCGGCTATCAAATCGCTACAAGATGACGACGCTCGACGTGCCAAGGCGAATCCTGCGCCCGTGACACCTGCGCACCTCATCAATTCGAACCCCGCGTCCATTGACCTCGATTCAACCTATCGCGACTACATCAAGAGTATCAATGATAAAACAATGGAAGCTACTTTCGACAAGTTCTGCAAGCCAGTAGTCACGCACAATACTCACGAGAAGACTATCGCAGAGTACATTTCCCTGATTCAAGAAAGTCAGGAAGCCATTCAAGGCCTGTACTTTGACATCCAGGATCTTCTCGTGGACAAAGATTCCGGTCGGGTCGCTGCCAGGCTTGAATTTACTGGTGTTCCGGTCAAGACTTGGGCCGGCGCTGAGCCTAGTGGTCAAGCTGTCAAGTTTCATGAGCATGTCATGTATTGGTTTGACGAGGGTAAAATTCACTGGGTCTGGTCAATTGTGGATCTGGATACTTATCGAGAACAATGTCGCTCCAAGAATTAAATAGTCATTAACTTACGACAAACCGCCATTGAATCGTTATTCATCGTACAGTACTCCGTAACGTCATGACAAACCTGTATTTATTGTTTGCTTTTTTGGTTGCCTAAACAAAGTTTGCCTAATCAAATAGTATCCCAAGCGCCTGGATTGTTGGCTGGTCGACGTCGCTTTTTTGCTTTTTTTTTAGAGGTGGGTCACTTTAAATTGGCGTAAAAGGGGACCGACACTGAACTTTCACACTCCATTTTCCATACCTTAACTGAATTCACAAGATAACTTTAAGATGTCGTCTACTTCTATTACCATCGATCCTAATGGAGACGTCGTGATTGTGTTGAGAGCCTCGCAGCTGGAGGATGCGAACACCGTCGCAAAGGTCACGGCGCCCGCCGTTGAGTCAACAGTGGAGACGACCACTGAAGATCCCTCTGTAGCGCCTGAAAAGACGCCTGCCGAGTCGCCTTCCGAGACGTCTTTGGAAGCATCTACTGAGACACCAATCAAGACGCCAACACAGGCGACTACCGAGACGGCTACAGAGCCTACTGTTGAGGATGATGCCACCGAAACTGCTTCCACAACACCTGACGAGGCCCCTGCGGAAACACCGGCAGAGACATCAGCCGAGCCGTCTACAACAACATCTACTGAGACGCCCACAGAGACACCTTCCCAAACGCCATCTATCGGCACAACCTCCGAGTCTAATGAGACTACAACCCAGACCGTCATCCAGAATGATACAAAACAACCCAGCGAAAAACACTTCATCTGCTCAAGAAAGCACATCACATTCGCATCTCGTCGCGCAGCAAGAGAACTCACAGAGGACAAATGGACTTTGAACAAAGACTTCCCCCTCGAACCCTTGACCATAGTTCTCAAGATCATCCACGGCAAAACACGCGACATCCCCGAGACTGTAACCTTGAATCTTCTCGCTGATATAGCTTCCATTGTGGACTACCTGGAATGCCACGACGCCGTCACTTTCTTTGGCAGGAACTGGCTTTCGCGTTACTCTACTACTAATCTTCTCTGCTTTATGGATAAGACGCTGGCTCAACTTATCCATACATCTTTTGTATTCGAGAATGCTGGTCTTTTTGAGAACGTTACTAGGATCGCTATCAAGAGCAGTTGTCAAGTTGTGCCGACCTATGACTTACCTATTCAGGCGGATGTCCTATGTAAGTCTCTCCAGTCCCCTCACCTAGCAACCAAAACTAACCAGTCCAGCCGCCATCGGAAGCAAAAGCTCATCCCTTTTGAAAGTCCTGATAGATGGACTGCTAGATATCCAGTCAAAGCTGCTTGGTCAAAAGCTTGGATGTAGCTACGGCTGTAGATCTATGCTACTGGGCTCTTTGATGCAAGCGATGCATTTAGCTGCCATTTATTCCCCATCTTCACCACCGAGCCGATTCTTGATCCTCGGCAGTGTCATGTTCTCGCTACGCTCAGCTCACTCTCCCAAGTACTTCAGTGGCGAGAATGATGGACCGGCCTCCCAGCATTCTGGCAAATGGACTCTTACCATGTGGCCGCAACAGACTGGGGATAAGGCTCCACCAACTGTGGAAAAGGCTCCTGCAAAAACGTCGAACATATTTGGTCCAAAGTTTACGGTCGATGCCACTGGAGATAAATCTCCGGCTGCAAAACTGAACTTCTACGGCAAGCCCATGGTCGACGCCACTGGCCCTGCTCAAAGTAACATCTTCGGTCCAAAGTCTACCCCCGAAGCCAAGACTAACACATCAAATCTCTTTGGTCCAAAGCCGTCTACTCTCGACGCAAAAGCCAATGAGAAATTGACACCCAAGGCAACAAGTGCCGGGTTTTTTAGTAACACGACTACTAGTGATCCAGACCAGCCGCATGCAATTGTTCGACATCATTGCTGTTTGCAGGACTTTATGAATCCGTTGCTGGATGAGGTAGAGGCTCAGATTGCTGGGCTAAAGCTTGCGGACTTCTCTCGACCGTAGGCAATGGGCTGGACGTAGACAATCACACCCTTGTATATTAGGAACCGTGTCTCTGTTCAATCGAGTCACAGAGGGAATAATTAGATTAATGGTGGTAAATAGCTAGGAAGAGCCCACTCAAGCTCTTGAGTTTAAAAAGAAAAAAACCAACCCAATGTCCTCCCGTCGCTGCAGCTTCATCCATGACACTATATACAAGGTCAATCAAATAAACACGATAGAACTGACCACTTCCCCTCCAATAAGCTAGTTCAACACAGCTTCAACCCACGAGCTCTATCTAACAGTAGTAGTATTGCTTGTTTTATCCTAATGGACCCTAACAGGGCATAGCCACAGAATGACAGCGGGCTACAGGTATCCCTCCCGCTAAAATCACCCTATAGTACATTTCTCATAGCCACTCAGATACCCTGTTTTCTAGGATAACAGTGACTTGGGGCTAAGTATTCTTCGTGACATTACCCACAGGCCCGACAAAAGTCCCAGTGCAGCTACCACCACCACCCTTGCATGACTTGGAATCCAGAGTAGCTTCCTCGCGAGTGCACCCCTCAACATCAAACGTCCAACGGTCATCGGGATCCTTCTTCTTCCCCTTTTCCTTCTTCTTCTCAAGTGTAAAAGGGCGCTTATAGTAACCGCCTTCATTAGAATGGTCCCTCCCCCAATAGACGTGATAGTTGTAAGCTATTTTCAATGTATAAGGCCTACGCAGCTTGCCATACTCGTAATTCTCCCTGCAGGTCCCGCGCAAGAGGATGTCGGCGAATCCCCTGTTGCCTTCATCATCTCTGACTTTCATAGTAATATTGCATGCCTGTTCACATGTGACGATGCATGGGGTAAGACTTTGGGCTCGGGGATCGCAGAGATTCTGTATCCCGACTTCTTCAAAGTGGATCGTCCCGTTTCTGGGCAAATCCTGTAAGTGTGTGTTAGTACCTGGTAGGAGAAAGGCCTGGGCTGCGTTAGGTACATACTATATCGTTTTGCTTGTCGACGAAGTACCTATACCCGGCGGCTCCGGCAGACCAAGGGTTTGCCATGTTGGTAATCGGTTCAGAGGTTGTTCGGGTTCAAGTAAGTGAGCCTGTCGTCGTTGTTTGACGGTTGTATGATGTGCTTGATGAAAGTTGAAGAAAGAGGGGAAAGAAGAAAGCAAGAAAGGCATTGCATTTTATGAGAGTCATGTTTTGGAAAGTTGATGAGGGATTGCATGTAACAAATGGCTTGGTCATGCTTTACGCGTAGAACTTTTGTGTCTCGTATAGAACTTTGTCTCTTGACCACATTGACTGAGTTACCAACCCCCTCTTACTGAGTTGTCAACTAACTAGTCATCGTGATGCGCCAAATGCTTACGCAACTTGGCATTGAGAGACCAGACCAGGTCGTGTGCCATGTTCTTGGTCATCAATTCTTTTGATACTCTGTGACCATTATCTTCAAAGTTACCTCATCTTGCCCTGGAAATAGAGAGCCATTGAGTAAGAACAGGGTATCCATTCAATCGTCTCGGACGGAACATTTAGAGTTTAGACTAGTCCCGGTGAGTAGTTAGATAGAGCCCAACGGAAGTGTGCATTGGAACAAAGCCGAGATGTCCACCTATCCCTTTGTCCGACATCCAAGTTTGGTTGTGGCCCTGCAACAATTCAACTTCTTCCCCCTGCAGCTACCCCCAAAAGCCCTGCATGTCTTTTCGTTAAATCTAGCACCTTCACTATGACAGTTGGTGACCTCAAAATAGCAACGGTCACCCTGACCCTTCTCCATATCCTTCTTCCCACCCTTACCCTTCTTCGTAAGGTTGATATAGCGCGCATAGCCAGGACCATGAGGTAAAGGGTGCGTTCCCCACCAAACTTCATAGTCGGTGCAGCCCTTCATGGGGAATTTCTTACGCAGCTTGGCATTCCAGAAGTTATTGTAGCAGGTGTCGGACCAGATGGTGCTGCTGTATCCCTGGCTGCAGTTGGGGTCGTCGAACTTGAAGGTGACTTTGCAGGCAGCCTCGCATTTGAGGATGCAAGGATTCCGATCGGTGGCTTATGGATCGCAATGATTCTGTTGGGTGATATCTTGGAAGTGCACCGTCGCGTTTGCGATGAGGGGGGCTGGCTGTGAAGGTATATTAGTAACTTAACTGATGGAAGGGATTGACTTTGGCTAGGTACATCAGGTTTTGACCAATGCTCAATGAGATCCTCTAAGACTTTTGTCATGTTGGCGATTGTGTTCGACGTTGTTTAGGTTCAAATAATTGAATGTGCCGTTGTTGTTTGACGATTATGTGGTGTATGTGCTTGATGAAAGTTGAACAAAGAGGGGAAGGGATGGGAACAAATAATAAGACCGGGTTTTTGATTTCTGAGAAGGCTTATGTTAGGGCATGTGGGCATCCGTGTAGTGATTGGAGTCGTGATGCTTCAAAGAGAACTTTATCATCGGAAACCTTGCATCTCCTTGGCCACATCAATTGTGGTACAATTACCATCTTCCTGAGTCACTCTCTTCACAGAATTGCTTATCTAGTGTGGCAAAGAAAGAAGGAATATGTCATGTGTCGTATTCTTAATGGCCAATTCTTCTGGTACCCTGATACCGCTGTGGCCATCCCCTTCACAGTTACTGTACCTAAATTCGCCCTCACGACACTTTGTAAGACGAGTCATTACTTGCGATATCGTACTCTCTAGTAATAAATAAACTGTCTTGATGCTTCTTTAGAGTCATCTCAAAGCTCCTTCTCGGTCACGACCGGACATGTTCACATTCTTTGGTGTTGAAATGCGTTGGCCAATCGGTAAGCTGCTCGGAGCGGCACTTAAGTCGGCTACCAATCAGCCCCACAACCTCCGGACACTTAAACCCCGCCAACGCCCGTGATAAGCGAAGATAACCACTCCATCAACATGACTTCCATACCCTCAGTCCAAAAAGCAGCACTCATTAAAAATCCTGGCCATGATGCGCGAATTGTAATCCGATCAGATGTACCAGTTGAAAAACCTCGACAGCATGAGATTCTGATTAAGCTGGAGTTTACTGGTCTTTGGTAAGATATTTGCATTGTGAAATGGTTTAAATTGCTGATGCTTTGAAGTGGTTCCGAAGTTCGTGCTGTGTCGGGGTGGGGACCGTATGATCCTGTCGTTGGACATGAAGGTGTCGGAACAGTTGTTCAAATCGGAGATGACGTTGATACTGAGATGATAGGGAAGAGGGTTGGTGTGAAATGGCTTTACAGCGCTTGCGGGACTTGCCGTATCTGCAAGAAGGGATATCATAATAACTGCCCGAAGCAGCTCAATACTGGGAAGCATGTTCCTGGAACATTGCAAGAGTACATGATCGCTGATGCGAGGTATGTTACGGAAATCCCGGATGGGATCCCTAGTGAGGTCGCTGCTCCTCTGCTCTGCGCTGGCTTAACCATGGCTGGCGCTGTTTCCAAACTCGAAGGATACGCTGAGAAGAGTGATTGGATCGTGATATCTGGTTCGGGCGGTGGTCTTGGGCACCTAGGCGTTCAGATTGCCAGTAGACTAAAGGGTCTGCGAGTCATTGCGATCGATACTGGGGAAGCGAGGCGGAAGTTGAGTTTGGACAGTGGCGCTGAGCATTTCATCGACTTTAAGACTGATAATGTCGAAGAGAAAGTGAGGGGGATTACTAAAGAGGGAGCTGCTGCTGTGTTGGTGGTTACTGCTTCCCAGGAGGCGTTTGTCCAGGCCCCGAACCTGGTGAGAAATATGGGGATTATCGTCACGATTGGGCTGCCGAGGAATGATTTCAATATTCCTGTCTCCGCCACTATCTGCTCCGCTAGAGGTGAGTATCCCAACCTTTCGGCGAGATGGCCAACAGCTGACAACGAATAGACCTTACAGTTACTGGCGTCATGGTAGGAACAGAAAAGCAGATGGAAGACCTTCTTCAACACGCCATGGAAGGTACAATAATTCCAGATGTTAAAGTCCTCGAATTCGACCAAGTCGGAAACGTCATCGAGGATCTCAAGAAACAGCAGGTCACAGGTAGAATTGTCGTCAAGATCCCATAATCAAAATAGATACAACAATACCCCATCCGTCCTATACTAGATATTTTCCTCATCCTAGTTATTGAAAACCTTGTCATTGATAGCAACAACCAAAGCAACATACTCCATACTATCCAAATAATCGATATACACCACATTCGGAAACGAACTCTCACTAACCTCAGGCAACAATCTCGTAAAAAGCTCCGGGTTACAATCCTTAGCCAAGAGCTTAATTGGCCGGAGTGTATCGGTGACACTTCCTGCGAAGCTCCGTACGCTGCCGACCCACTCGGGGACTTGTTGCGTGAGTGTCCAGGATAGTAGAAACATCCTCTTGTCGTTGGAGGACATGTGACCTTTCATCTTGTCAATTTGGTCCTTGACCATGAATTCCGTGTCATCCTTGTTGGCGTATTCATTTCGGATGTTCAGTTGGCCTGATTTGAAAAAGCCTTGGTTGAGATAGTCGCCGAGGGACAAACTCCCCCATTCTTCGATGATACACACTACCGCAGCCTTGCCATTGCCGATGAAGTCATCGACTTTCAGAGTGGAGAGATTGTTGGCTTTCGATTTATCCTTCAAGATGAAAAGGTTGTTCAGTTTCTGCAACTCTTTCATCAAATTGTGCCACTCCTCCTTGTTGAACTCTCGCCACTCCTCCACGTCGGACTGCAAAGAGTGGGAGAAGTTGATGATGATCAATTCACCGTTGTCCTTTGTGAATTTGTTCACGCCGTCGATGATGTCGGCAATGTTTTCACCGCGTGCTCCGACTTTACCGGTGTAATGACCCGTGCACCATTTGCCCTTGTAGATCTGAGGACGAATGTCAAAGTATCGCGCTCCCTTTTGCAGTTGTCCGTAGATATCCTCGCACTGACAAAGGACGTACGGATCGATGACACTAACGGGCACAAGCGAGTGCGAAGTAGTTGACATGCCAGAGTCATGCGTTCCGAGAAGACAGATCTTGGAGAGAGGAAGATGCCCGATTGTCTTTCTGCACTGCTGCATCCAGTCCATAGGTGGGTTCGACGTATGGAATTCTTCCTTGGTACCGGAGAGGACCCAAGTGAGACACTTATCATGGCGCCAGCCTAGATGAATTTCCGAACCGCGGGCGTTACCGACTGACTCCAAAGAGTCGAGTTTCACCCAGATACGTTCGTCGTCGTCGCGGACGTGAATGGTGAAGCTGCAGCCTGTACCTTCGAGGGTGTACTTTACCGAGCCACTAGTATCAGAGCGTTTCTTGAAAGCGCCTTGACTGAACTCGATGTACGTTCTTGGAACCTTGCCTGTGAAGAGTGAGTAAATATTTTTGTTGAGGAGGGGTGAGATTTACCTGCTTCGATGACTTCAGGAAAGTCCCACGATTTCATCTGATAGCTCATTTGATCTGATCGTTTCCATCGGTACGGCGTACCGTTGGTAAGAATCATGTAACCGCCTTCGCCCATTTTGACAGTCTTTCAAGCCGTTTTCACAGTCAATTGCCTATCCACACGCAATTGATTTTTGTGTTGAAGGGAGAAATCTCGAGCTGCCATCTCCTCTGATTGCGCAAGCACAGCCTCATAAGACCAGGCTAAACTCATTTCGTCGTTTGGAGCTGAAAAGAAGGGTAGTTCCGTCGAATCATAGACTCTAGAGCGAAGCAAACCCCGCTCCTGGGCTGAGGGATCCTGGTTATAAAACAGAGGTTGGCTTGGCGGGGCTGATTTTTCACCGCCTGCGATTTTTGGTGGTTTGGCCGGTCTTAGTCTAGGGTGAGGTTATTTAGTGGCAAGAGCGTTTGGAGAGTTTGACAAGACCTGAGATAGCAGCAAGGTGGGACTGAGGTCGATGCTCAGTTTGAACAGTATGTTCCACTACATGTATCCTGATGTTGCTGGTTGACGTCATCTCCTGGGCAGTAGTGATTCATTTGAAGGATTGATGCTGCATGTCTTGGCAGTATTCTGACCAGTAATCTACCTGTTGGTACAGCCCTGTCGTAGTTAATAGCAGGGGCAATAGCCTGTTTATATCGAAGATGATCATTACCGAGTCCTGTACTAATGCTGCGACAGGTCTTTATTTATATAGTCAATGTGATCGGGTAGCGCTTTGTTCCTGTCAGATGCTTATTCCTGACTTATTTCTCACCCACATTCATCTCACCTCCCCAGTACCTCCAAGACACGTTGTTTGTGGTTGGACAATAGCATGATGATCAATTAATAAACAGATGTTTTTTCTATTCCTCACGACACGGACAAAATGGCCTGTCATAATTTGACCCTCATCCTAATGACAGGGAGTCTCCTATCAGGACTAGCACTCGCAATAGGTCACCATTTCTTCTACGACTATCTCAACGACAGAATCGTCGAAAGTCAGAATCAGCAGGAATGGTTCCTGCGTATCGGAACAGGAATGGCCTTTCTTGTAAGAGCACTGTTGTCAGCAGCTGTCGGAATCGCATACACACAAATACTCTGGCGGACGCTGAGAACTAAATCTATCACAATTGAAGGTATCAATTCGATGTTCGGTGTATCGCATACCGCGTGGGATTTTACAACTTGGGAGCTATGGACTGCTGCACCGGCTCTTGCTGTGGTAGCTGTGGTAGCTTGGTAAGACATCTCTTGACTGAGCATGTATCAGGTTCGGTTGCTAACATTGACATGAAGGGCTCTTCCGCTGATTGCAGTTATCACACCTGCTACACTGACAATAGAGACTTCACCTGAACAGAACATAACCATCATCGACAGTCTCATCCCAAATATCGACTACGATCGTAGTCTTTGGTTCGGCCAATGGACAGAGTCTGATATTCTCGCTCATTCAGTCCATATTTCCAGACTACTCTTACCAGTTGCAACACTGGGCTCTATTCTTAACATACCAGCACCATTCCCCAATTCTTCATACGCTGTCAACTTTTACGGTCCTACCATATCTTGCGACAGATTAAAGAATAGTGCATTTACAGATCGTATAGATAAGACTATTGCGAATCATACCATTTACAGCTGGGCTGGAAACATATCATATGTCGGCTTTGTACCGACTTCACGTAACAAGTCTACCTCTCCTACCGAAAGCGAAATGTGGGAAGATTACGCTATAGAAGGTCTCAACAGAGCATTGGATAGGACCATGTCCTACGAGGCGCCGACCGTTGATGTTACTGCTTACGAGACTGATCGTGGACTCGGTGGTAAGCCGGCTACGTTTTACGTCGTCACACCAGAAAGGATGGGTGTCCAAGCCAACAGGACCGTCGAATGCCAGCTCTACAACTCATCATTCGCCATCAACTTTACGTTCGACAATGGTCTACAAGACATCAAATACAAGACCGAAAGATTTAATGGAGTAACAGCTCTCGCCGCTGACGACTGCCGCTTGGGAAGACAACTGCATCTCTGCAATCCAGTCACGGCGTATTTCTCTCTCATGAACGCCATGGGAGATATGCTACTTGGGACTCAATGGCACTCAGGTGAAGGAGTGTACCCGACGCAGCGCACGAGCATAGGATATACAACTCTTATTGAGACTGAGGATATGCATTACTTTCACTACGAGAAGCCAAATTCTCTGATCGGGAATATGTCTATGGCGGATGCTCTCGAGCAGCTCTTTATAAATATGACGATAAGTCTCTTTAGCGACTCTCAGTTTCTGTAAGTACACAACGCATGATCTTGGAAAACCCTCTAACAGTCCTTCTCAGGCAGAACGATACCGTTGCGTCGCGCGGACCTATCACCCGTTTCTCCGCGCAGAATGCCTTTTCCTACGAGCCTCGCAACCTTTTTATCGCATATGGGATCGGAATACTATTTTCTTTAATTGTTGTTATCTTTGGATTGCTATGCATCAGATCTGCTTCTGCATCATATACGAATAGCTTCTCGACCATCCTGCGAACGACACGGAATCCTGAACTTGACGCCGTCGTGCCTTCTGCAGAAACCTCAGGTGCAGAGCCTTTGTCAAAGCATCTAAGCAATGTTCGGCTGGTATTGCGACGTCAAGGTAACGGGTTGGAAGGTGGCGATGATCAATCTACTTTCTTCGCAGTGGATACGAAGCCAGATAATATGAAGGAGGCACGAGAAGAACGTCCGACGGAGTCTTTGCTTAAGCCGGACAGAGAACATCAACAGTCGGATATCGACGAGGCATCCACTACACGAGAGGGCTCAGATGTTGATCTCAACAAGAAGAAGGACGGTCATGCGGTGGTTACTTCTAACGACTAGGCAGTTAATGTAAGATAATGGGTAGTCATGGTCTGGAAGTGCAGCCATTAAAGATAATATTTCTGAAATGATAGCGCGCAATACCTCAGCCAATTGTCAAACGAACCATTCACAGCATCGATGGTCTCCTCCTTAACTCAGGACAGGATTTTGCAGAATACAGTAATGTCGATGTTGCCATTGACTATTTTCTCATCACCAGAAAATCGTTGAAGCCATTCTGCGACCGGCATTAATTATCATTGTTCCATTACAGCTCTTCGGTACTGACCTCTCTGATAATGGCTGCATCATTTGGTTCCTTGCAGGCATCAGCCCCCAACCGTAAGCAGTGTCGAGAACAGGCAGAGTGAGATCAGCTCAAAGTAGGCTGTGCCTCAGAGGCAGCCGTTGAGGCGGAGCCATACAATTGGGCGTTTTATACCCCGCATCTGCCTAGAGCCAGATCTGATAAACTTTCAGTTATCCTCCAGATTGTTTAGTGTTTTTAAGTTCTTGGCAGCTTGAAATTCAAAGTCAACTAACATGGATCCAATTACTATCGGCGCTATTTTGGCAAGCATCTGGCAAGTCGTGAAAGCCGGTACCTCTCTTTCCAAAGACATACATCGTTTCGTCGCCTCAATCCAGAATGCCCCCCGCGAAATACTCGATATAGCGGCGAGAATATCCGATCTCTCCTTTATTCTGGGAGAGCTGCACGGCTTCCTAGAAAACAACAAGGATTTATGCAAGCGCCGTCTCTTAAAAATCATCAATTCTACAATGGGCAGAATATCTAAAATACAGAACGACCTCAAAAGTCTCATGGATGGTCATACAGCACTGCAGAGGCTTCGCTGGGTATACAATAAGCCTGAAGTTCAGTACAAGCTCAGCGTGATCGAGAGTCATAAAAGTGGTATCCAGCTTATACAGAACACCTTGCTTCTAGCTGCATTAACGAGAAAGGAAACCAAGTCAGTAACTAAAAGATATACGAGGGCCGCACCATCGCTGACAACAATTAGACCACAGAAATCCAAGACGAAGGTCAATCCTGCCAGCAAGGAGGCAAAGAAGAAGAAGAAAGAGTCCCACGTTTCACAAGTTCGCCAACACTCTGAGAACCTGACATACGCGGCGTGCAATCGTATGACGGAGCTTTCAAAGCAACAACGTCCACATCATGATGGACCTGTCTTGGAACTACAGAAAAGCGAGAATGTTGAAGGTGGGGAAGAAAACAAGTTAATACAGTTTGGGGTTTTGGACAAGCGCGCCGATGACACTGCGACTTGGCTCTACGATGTAGTCTTCAAGCCTTGGGCCCAGTCACGAAGGGACTCTAGCTCCCAGAGCACCAATGTCGATGGAAAGACCTTGGAAATAGCCATTGGTATACCTACAGAGTTGCAAACGGCCATATATGAGTCCGGGGTGAGCTCCTCTATCGTTGACAAGCTATTATCTGATTGGACCACCGAAGAGGAAAACGTCCAAGATCAAGGGATGGAAGAGATTCCAGTTCGAGAGGACACCAATCACTGCGGATGTGCCAAAAGAGCGAAACAGTCCATTACGTTCAAAGCCGTTGGACAACAATTCACATTCCCATTCCACCTTATTAGGAAATGGAAGGTCAGTCGGCCCCTAATATACCGCTAAATTCTAGCTAACAGTTATCAGGGTATGGAACAGAAGATCAAAGAGGCACTCGGACAGCATGATGCAATTGGCCAGCAGATCTTGAATGGCGACTATAACGTAATCAGTCCGACAGGCAGTATCATAATGCCGAACTGTTGGAGATTTGTTATAGAACCTGGGATGGACATTACTCTGATAATACCACCGATCTCCAATAAGGGTCGGACGAAAGCTTCTGTAGATGTTCAACCGCAACTTGGTAAGAAGGCATCCAAAACCACGACAGGTAATCAGGGGGGACCGACAAAACAGACAAAACCTGCCAAACAGAATAAGAAGAAGGGTGATCCCGAGAGTTCTGGGGCCCAAGCAAAGAAGGGAAAACAGTAGAGCTAAAGTGGCAAGGGACGATGGGAGAGCCCTACTGGCCACAGCGGCAAACATATTTCTATAGGCTTTGTACAGCCGCCCAAATTCACATTTCTATAGACTAAGCCTCATCGTTTTGGATACAGATATGACGTTGCGAAATCCCGCGGCTATCAGCCTTAACAAGCTATATTCGCTGCCTATGTTCACCATGTTCTAGACCTAATTAAGCACCGATCCGTCAAAGTCATTCTTCTTCATGACACAGCCTATTCGGTCCTTGGCTGATACGGCTGCAAACAGTTAGTCCTTCCATAACCACAGTTGCTAGGCGTTAAAGTTTACTCACGAGTGGTTTGGGTGGAGCGTCAATCCAAGCAGCCATCTGATACTGCTGGTGATCTGCTGGCGTCCACGATAAATCATACTTGACAGGCTGTATGTACTGAGTGAAGTTCATGGGAAATCCTGGATTGTAAGGAGACGCTTCATGGATTTCGTCGATATCTTCCTTTGAAAGCTTGATACGCAGTGCTTCAGGCATAGCCTTAATGTGTTCAACTGTGTTGACGCCAACAATGGGGAAGACGTAAGTCGTCTGGTGGAACAAATATGCAAGGGCCTGTAGGTTTTAGTGCTGAGTATCATGCGGGAGGGATATGACTTACGATAGCTTGTAGCGTGGTTCCTTTGCGGGCAGCAATTGCCTCCAGTGCTTCGCTTGTTCTTAGAGCAGTCTCCGAAGGCTCAACAGGTGGTGCATCTGGGTCCTCTTCCCGTTCCTTTCGCTGTTCAGCGGTAAGTAAGGAGCCGCTTCCCAGAGCACCCCATGGAACCACAGCCATGCCTTGGTCCTCACACATGTGAATGACTTCTCCCTCCATATCCCGCATAGACGCGTTCCAGTTTCCTTGGTAAACTGAGAAAGGTGTCAGGCCGTGCTGTCGTGCATCTGACAATATTAGCTATAATAACCAAAGGATTTCGATTGAACCTCACAAGCGTTCGCTTTGACAACAATCCAAGCAGGAGTATTGGAAATTCCGAGATACAAAACCTCCCTCGCCATCACGTGCGTGTGTAGCGATCTCATCACCTCTTCCACAGGCGTTGCGTAATCCCACCAATGAACATAAAGAATATCGATATAGCCAGTCCGCAGCTTTTTCAAACTATCACGAACCGAAATATGCATGCTTTTAGCAGAGTTTCCGGTAAAGTTCGTCTGAATAGGCTCATTCTCACGATTATACGCACGATAGCCAGCAGAGTATTTGGTAGCAACTACCATTTGGTCTCTTACCCCACGCTCTTCCATCCATTGGCCAATCAATTGTTCAGATTGCTCCGAGTTGTAGAGGTTAGCGGTGTCGATAAAGTTCCCGCCTAACTCATAGAATGCATCGAGTAGTTTGAAGGGATCCTCGTTCTTGCCGGTGTAGAATTTCCATGAGTTGCCGATGCTGATTCCACCTAGGCAAATGGGGGATACTTTGACGCTTGCTGTGGGGGCGAGGATGCGATGCCAGCCGAGCAACGATTTCGGCTTGGGGGCAGTCTGAAATGTCATAGTCGGTGCAGTGTAGCGAGGTTATAAGAGCTTGGAGAAGAAATGAAAAAGAAAAACGGAGAGAGAGTTGGAATCGACTGGCAAATATATATAAAATAGCAACAACAGACAGACAACCTTTCGACAATTGATCATTCGCGCTAATGCAACCTGCTGAATGCGAATAACAGTGGGACGCTCTAGTCAACCGAGCGACTAATTTATGCAACCTGCTGACAGTATGACGTTTGGAGGTTCACCGCGCGGGAGCCAAATCCTTCAAAAGAGTAATGCGGAACTTTGTAGCGTAGTTCGGTCTTCACAGTATTTTGCATCATGTCAACTTGCCACCGCTTTCGTCCTTTTTGTGTGCAGGCCGTCTAGAATAAGAGGCATGCTAACAGTTCACGATTAAATATCGAATTAGCCATTCATATAGATGTGATTACAGAATCCTACACAGATACTACTGACTGCTCTTAACATGGCAGTGCTGGACGACGCGAAGGCTGACATACTGATAATCGCATTTCCACTCCATCAGCACAATGCACATAGGTTAAATAAATCTCAAACGCCTTTTATTTCCATCTGTTGTCCTTTCATATACACATTCATCGTCGTGCCAAACCAACATCCAAACCCATAGGCTTCCTCAAGAATCCCTCCCTAGTCTCCATAACATCCTGTCTCAGAATAACATCATATCTCTTAATCCAAGTAGCAGCAATCAATCTCATCTGCATCTCCGCCAAATTCCTACCCACACAAGACCGAGGCCCATAACTGAAAGGAATAAAAGCATTCTTCTGCTTATCGGTCAACGTCTCCCAGCGCTCTGGCTTGAACTCATCGGCATCAGGACCCCAAATTTCTGTCGAGTGGTGGATCGTGTAGGTGGGAACGCTGAGGACTGTGCCGGGTCCAAAGTATCGTCCGTGAAGGGTTACGCCTTTGTGGTTGGGGGGAACCTCGCGAGGAAGACCGATGCCGGAGGGGGAGTGGATGCGGAGTGTCTCGTTAATGCAGTAGCCAAGGTAGGGAAGATGCTTGACATCCTCAAAATCAGGAATAGCCTCGCCCTCAGGAACAGCAGCAGTAATCTCCTCATAAAGCTTTTGCATAACACCAGGCGTGCGAACAACATGATACAAAAGCGCACAAGAGGAGTTAGAAGTAGTATCACTACCCGCAATAAGCTGCGTAAGCGCCTCAGCAGTAAGTTCATCACGACCAAGCGGTTCACCCTTCTCATCACGACCCTGCATGAGACGAGCTAGAAGGTCCTTGCGGGTAGAGTCGCCACCGCGTTCAAGACGTTCGCTAACTCGGGCGATGGCGATACCAGCTAGATTTTCGACGGCTTGGAGACCTTGGCTGAAGAAGGGATCGGGGAGATACTTGGCGTAGGGCTTAAGTTGGGGGAGACATCCGAGGGTTGCGGAGACTTCGCCTCTGCGGTTCATGATTTCGACGGCTGGGGCGTAGATTGTTGGGCTGGTTGGGGAGGCTTTTACTTCAGCGATGTCTGCACCAGAAGCGAGCATACCTGGAGCTTGTCAGTGTATATCTCAAATGTCTCATCGAGTAACTTACCAAATGGCTTTCCAAAAGCCAAGTCAGCGATGATGTCAAAAGCAAGAAAGTTGACTAAGTATCGTCAGTCGTGTTCGGAAGCACAATGAGAGTGGACATACACCAGTTCAGACAGTCGACACGTCCATAACCATCGCGCTCCTTGTCAGCTGAGATGCGATCCCACTGTTTAATGAAGATCTCAAGATTCTGTCGAATGTACGGCTCAAACTCGAGTACAGACTTGGGAGCAAAAGTATGCGAAACAATCTTTCTCTTGCGAGAATGTTCAGCTCTGTCACGCGTGTTGAAAAGACCACGACGGATGGACACGAAGGTATCATAAAAGTCCCTATACCCTATTAGCAATTTTTCGAGCCTCTTCTAAGTCAGTGGACTCACGCCTTCAAGAAGCCATTTCCATGACCGTAGATAGTGTTGATAGCATCCGCATCAGCAACACTAACATGATTAGGCGCAATCCTAACCAGAACACCCAACTTCTTATGAACCTCATCAACAATTTCGTATCTCTTTCCTCGTCGACATGTTGATAGGAGCCAAAGGTTGCTGAACTGTGCTGGGAAGGGGGCAGGGATGCCGCGGAGGTCTTTGTTGGAGATCCAAGGGAGGATGTACCATGCGAAGACTCCGACGAGGAGGGCTACTGGTGCCCAGGGCGAGATGAGGAGTTCTGTAAGAGCCATGGTGGATGATGATTCTTGCCAGGTATGGGAAGTGAGAGAAGGGTTAAAGGCTAGGGGAGGAGGAGAGTATTTGTATTGTATCGTCGGATAGTGGGTTATCGCCGAATGGGTCTCGACTGCCCCAGATTATTTACCCCAGAGTGACCAGTGATAGCTTCCGAGGAAGGATTTCTCCACATTATGCACTCGGCACTTGGCGTTTCTGGAGAGGTTATTGGTTAGACTGGTAGCCGTGAATCCGTCTTAGACCCGTTTGGCCTACGCTTTGTTCCTCAAAGGCCAAATCAACACAGCTTCAGTCATGATGCCATGTTCTTCTTGTTCATTCATTCCGATAATATTCTTCTACTCAAAGCACAAGTCAGATAATATCTCTTCTTCTTTGCGGTATATCGAGCATCCCGTCGGCGTAGGTACGTCATTTCTACTGCTTACTCCAACTCGGATATTCAGCGCATCCGATTGGCTCCAGTTCCGCGGAAGCAATCGGCACTTAACATCGGAAGCTATCAACCGCCAACGTAATCGGCCATCTCTCCATCAGCTAACCCAATCTAGAAAACAAACAGAAACTCATCATTCATCAAATCCGTCAAATCATCAAAAGCCTTATCTCCCACATTTCCATCAATATCCGCTCCCTTTGCCTTCCTAAGCCGATCAGCTTCTTCAGGAGAGTACAAACTGTAATCCACAATAACAGCCTCCTTTCCAGCTGCTACGCGACGTCGACTGTGGTCTTTGTTGAGAAAGGCCAGGTACATACTCGTTACCACGACTAATCCTTCGATGGCCATGTACAGAAGTAAATTCCAGGATAAACCTCGGTGGTATTCCGGTGCTTCAGAGGGTTTGTACAGGAGGGGACCGATTATGTTTCCGAGGGATTGGCCGATGAAGAGGACTGATGAGTTGCATTTGCTTTTGGTGTCGCCTGCTGTGTTGGAGGAGGACCAGGAGTAGATCAACGGAACTGACCGATTAGCAAGAGCAAAACAATAGAATAATGGACTTACCAATTCCTGGAAAGACGGAGATCATGTAGTACCCTCCAAGTAGAGTATTTCTGCCGTCGGGTGTATGAGGCGTAGAAAGCATGATCATACATCCAATAATCGGAAAGATAGCCAGAAAGGCAATGACGGGACCTTTCTTGTGATATTCTGTCGCAACATAAGATCCACCAACGGTAGAAATAAGCTGCACAATACCAAAAGGCGCATTGAACAGGATAGCCTCGAAGGAGTCAAAGCCAAAGGATTTAATGAGAAGAGGGCCGAAAGAACCAACACCACCAGAGGGGACTCTGCAATCAGTCAGTAACTAACCCCAACAATGACACAAATACGTACGAGATGCTAAAAATGAGGGCGAACCACAACCAGGTCTTCAAATCTCTCATCGTCTCCCAGAAATGATCCCATCGCCATTGTCGAGACATGACACCTGTCTGATTCATCCTCAATCGTTCAATGGCGATGAGTTTATCATGCTTATCGAGGAATTTGGCTTCGGCGGGGGAGTCGGGCATGTAGGAGAAGAGAACTGTTGAGAAGCAGACTGTGATGATTCCAAAGGCGACAAAGATGGTCTAGATCGTCAGCGTCCGATGTGTGTTAGATATTGGTGAAGTTACCTGGTATGGTTTTAGACCGAGAGGGAGTTGAGCAAGCCACCACGTCGCCAAACTTCCAAACTACATTATTAGCAGGATGGGAAGAGATGGGAAGAGGTAACTTACAACACCCGTAAACCCATTCATAGCATACCAATAGCTCATTCGTAAAGGCTGCTCCCGTCTCCTCCAAAACATCTGCGTGATAGCGACAAAGCTAGGTGCAATACTAGCTTCAAAAGCACCCAACCAAAACCTCGCAAACAACAAACTATGGAAGGTATGCGCACCAGCCATAAACGTCAACGTCAACCCCCAAAGCGTTACCATACATGCTGTGAATTTTCCAATGGGGAGTTTGACCAACAGCCATGCTAGAGGAAATTGCGCGATGAGTTGTGCGACGTAGACGATGCTGCTGAGCCATGAGAATTGGTTTCCTTTTAGATGGGTATCTTCTATTAGGCCGAAGATGGAGGCGTATGCGATTGTTGCTTTATCGAGGCCTGTCACACATTAACCCCACTACACACCAACCTCATCCACAATGTCAGTACTCACCTTGAAGGAAATAGACTGCCAGCATAAGAGGCAGAACAACCATATCAATCCTCCCCAAAACACGCGCATCATCCTCTGGCGTCACTTTAATTCTTCGTTCAGGAGATACACCGAGACGACGCATAAGATCTGCTGCTGCACCTTTTGCTTCACCACGGCCGCGTTGGGACTCGCCGTCTACCATGTTGAGAAGGGCGTAGTTATCTGATGACGCGCCTGGGTCTGGGGAGCCTAGGCGGGACATCGTGGCAGAGTTTTGGTGTCAATTGCAGCGTTTAATATAAGATCAATTGAGAGCTTGATTGAATCATTGAGCTGATGATGGTAGAGATGAGATTTAAGGACAGGTTGTTGAGGTGCAAGGGATGAGATAGTTAAGGGATGACGGTAATGTTGGCCAATTAAGATCATGATTTCCCCGCGATGGAGTGTTAATAAGCAGTCGCGCCAAGGTGCAGGGTAGTTGACGCGCAAAATCATGACATTTGTAGCAGTTCATGCGCGTTTATGTGTGCCACTTCTTAGAGTAGATAATAAAATGGTAATGTAATCGATTTATTACAATCTTCTGAATGATTGGTGACAGCGGCTAATATATGGTGGATACCCTTTCAACGGTGAAGCCGTTTCTCTCATCCGCCAACCGTTTAATCTTCAACGCGACGTCATAGTCCATTGTACTAGCTTTCCGACCGTTCTCAACGGTTTAAAACAACGCCGATTCTTCTGTCTCTTCTAATCTCTACACAATAAAACGTTAATGAATCTTGAATATTCTCCTGCTGTGATACCCATTGTACATCGTGATCACGATGACTATGAAATTATAGCATCATAGCAATAATCCTGCTACAGAGAGATACACGTGCATGTACGTCATCCGCCACCCCCACTTCAAATGTCATAAAACAAGCACAACTCCAAACAAGATTTCCTAACAAGCCACATTCCACTCTTATCGCACTACTACCAACTCTAGTTTATCATATATCTACCATTAAACCCCTGTCATAATTCAACATCCATGAACGAAGCACTGGGTTCAATCTTCTCAGGCGCAATCCCCGCCCAATTCATGTCTTCCTCCAAAGAACCCCAAAATGGGGAAACCCCGACTGAATCTTCGTCTGCGACCAAAGACCGCATCATAAAAGAAATCCACAGCCGCGTCGAAGAAGCAAAAAACCTTCAAGAAAAATCAATCGAACTGCATAAAAAAGCAGATAATGAATCTGATCCCGAAGAAGCTGAAAACATCCGTCATGAAGCAAGGGAAATCGATAAAAAAGCAGCCAAGCTTATGAAAACTGCTGAACGACTCGAAAAGGGATGGTTGCAGGGCGGTGCCATGGGGACGGGTATCGGTGCTGGTGTGGCGAGTGGATTGGGCATGGGTGTTGGTGCGCTCTTGACGGGTGTTGTGGCTATTCCTACTGCTGGGTTGGGATTGTTGATTGGGGCGGGGACAGGACTTGCGCATGGGAGTTGGGTCAAGTTTACGGATGCTTTTAGTAAGGAGGAGACGGAGGGGATTGTCGAAGAGGCTACTGAGGAGGCTGAGAAGATTGCAAAGGGAGCAGAGGAGAAGTGAATTAGCATTGGTTATCACAGGAAAGAACAGGAATAGGGCAGATTGCATGGCATGGTTATAACTTCTTCATTCTCTACTGTTTGTTATCATATCAATATGCATAAGTAGCAAGGTAACATGGATCTATACGACACTACAATATCACTCCCTGCATCTCGCGTGCCAATCACCCGAATCTGACACATTTCATCCGCCTGTCCGTTCCCAAGTCCAACGCGGACTCTTCCGCATCTTCAGTGACAATCCCACCTCCAACGGCCTTTTACCCCATCCTCTCTAGCCTCCCTCATCCCCACTACTCAAACCCAATCCAGGGTCAAATGGTACGTTAAATATGGAGCCACTTGAGAGATTATCAGACCCTTTGCATCTTATCTGATCAACTTTTACGTGATAGTGTCTTGGCGGTGACTGTTTTCCATTCAGCGGCCGACAGTAACTTTAACCGACATGCTTAAATGCAGGGATCGCCGGCGATGGGAAGAGAATTTAGAGGGAGGCATTTTGCCAAGACCTGCTATCAATCAGCTATTCTTACCGCGATGAGAAAAGATCTTCGTGATTATCCTTGCGCCGGTGGGATGAGTACCGTACCGGGGATGTGGTTGAGGGGATTATTGACGAGCTATAACAGCTGGTCAGCCCAGTCCTGCAGAGAAAATTCGTTTCCCAAATCTCCGTGGTTATTCTATCCCAACTGACTGTCAAAATGACAGACGAAACGACTCACGACGCCGAAGCGGCGGTTGAAAGACCGCGTTCCGCAAACGAAGCCCTCAGAAAACTATGGACAACCAAGACCCTCGGGATAGCAATCGGCTGGTCCGTCACCTCGCCCCCCATTTCCACCTCTAAACACCACTGACACCTTCGCTTCCAGTCTTCTTCTCATGAACTTCTTCATGAATCTAACAGTCTACACACAAAATGTCTACGAGCCGTACGCGACAAGCCACTTCAAGGCCCATTCTCTGCTAGCCACTGGCTCAATCGTTGCGGGAATTGTCAGGATCGTTTCGTATCCGCTTTTGGCTAAGCTTGCAAATGTAAGATGAGATACTAGGAGGTAGTTGTGGATGTATGCTAATAGGTGCAGCATTTTGGTAGACCCCAGGGTTTTGCGGGTGGTGCGCTTGCCATGGCTATTGGAAACGCGATGTATGCTTCATGCCGCAACGTCGATACCTTCCTCGTAAGTCCACTCTCCCTCCATTTAATCAAAGCTAACGGTTCAGGCTGGTACAATCTTTGATGTACTAGGTGATTCAGCATGGAACATCGTCCAACAGATCTTCATAGCAGACATAACCTCCCTAGTAAACAGAGGTATCCTCTTCACCCTCCCCGAATCCCTCTCCGCGATACCCACTCTCTACGGTGGAACATATCTCGGCGAACATATACTCCTCAATTCATCTTGGAGATGGGGTTATGGGATGTGGTCTATCATTCTTCCTGTTACTGCGATTCCCACTATTGGTATTATGGTATGGATGAATCGACGAGCGAAGCGTGTTGGGCTTGTCGCTGAGAAGGTATCTTTCATGCATGGTGCTCAGAGCGGACCGTTGGGTAAGGTGAAGCATGTTGGAGCTCAACTGGATTTGTTCGGTGCGCTTCTTCTCGTTGCTGGTTTAGCGATGACTTTGTTGCCCATGACAATCGCAGGACGCAACAACACCGATCGCTGGAGTCGCCCTTCTTCAATCGTCCTCATCATCCTCGGAGTTCTGACATTCATCGCCTTTCTCGTCTGGGACGGCAAGTTTGCTTCCAACCCTATCATTCCCTACCGCACTATCCGCGAACACAACGTCATCGTCGCTTGCGCATCGGTCATCATCATTGCTATGTCGGATAGTATCTACCGACCTTTCCTGTCCAGCTTTTTGCAAGTCGCGGGTCATTATTCGCCTGGTGCTGCGACGAGAGTGGATAATGCTCAGCGCGTGGCGTATAATGTTGGTGCGCTTGTCGCTGGTTTATCGCTCAAGTTCATCAAAAACACAAAACCTCTGATCATGGTTGGAGTCGTCTGTATCATCTTGGCTGCTGGACTTCCGATCTACCTGACCAATATCTCTGGCACTCACATCGCTAGTGAAGCTGCGTTCATCACCACCAAATCACTTCTCGGTGTTGGTCGAGGTTTCACCCAAGTTCCCCTCCAAGTATCCCTTCAAGCCGTTCTCGAAAACGAACAAGTCGCCATCGCAACAGCCGTATACCTTTCATCCCTGGGTTTCGGTTCCAATCTCGGCGTAACAGTCAGCGGAGCAATCTGGAACTCCCTCCTCCCCCGAAAGCTCATCGCCAATTTCGGTCAAGCAGAAGGACGCAAGATCTTTGGATCTATCGTCGTTGCGAAGAACTACACCATCGGCAGTGCTGACCGAATTGCTATTGATGAATGTTATCGGGAGACACAACAGACCCTTGCTATTGGATCTGTTTGTGTGTCGGGGTTGTTGCTTTTGATGGTTTATCTTGTTAGGAACGTTAAGTTGGGTGAGGAGGATGAGAAGAGGGCTGCTAAGGCTGATGAGGAACTTGCTTGGGCTGTTAAGCAGAGGGAGACTGAGGGCGAGGGGGCTGTTGATGTTGGTAAGAAGGAGTAGAGCAGAGCTATTGGGTTGGTGATATGATTGTCTTGGTGTGATTACATTAGGACTGACTATGGGCTTAGCAGCTGCGTAAATACTGCTTTAGATTGTATTACCACAATAATCAATCAATTCGTTGGTATATTCAATCAATTTCCAATTAGGCTAAAAGAATGAAGGAAAAGAAACCCGGTATCTCAAAGGCTCTAGACTGGTCCAAGTCCCGACACCACAATCCGATACACGATCCTAGATTTCCCAGGAAAGACTTGCCTCGTCGATGACCGTTGAACCTTTCGACTTAGACCCCTGAGCAGTTTCTGTTTTCTGTGAGGTCCCCACTCTCGCATACATGGAATCGATATCAATATTGTTCGCCACTCCAGCTATCGAGATACTACGCTCGTTTGCATATACCTTCGAAATGTCTTGATCACGATTCCGCTCACTCTCTCCCACATTAAAAAACCCACTCAGTGCAATGCTGTGATTATTGGAATTGACGTCGTAGATTTTCTGTTTGGTGCGTTGGGACACAGCGGCTTTGAGCGCTTCTTCAGATATCCGTTGAACAGTATGAATCATGGTCTTTTGTCGTCCCATCTCGTCAAGCAAAGCTTGTTTATCATCACTCTCGTCGAGCGATAAAATTGGCTCTTCCAAACTGGTCACGGCATTTCGATCATTGCGCGCTTCGTTGATTCTTTCATTGAGACGGCCCTCCAGGAGAACAAGCATTTGGTCCCCGACTTCCTTCGGCATCGTCTCTTGTCGAGACATTTTCAAACTGAAAAGACATCAGCAAGTTTGTTACAGCCTAATGTAAGGATAAGAAGCAGAACTTACTAGCTCGCGGTTTCTAGGGTCACATTCAACATCTTGATGCCTTGATTCAGCTGCTCGTTCAGTGATCGTATTCGTCCCTGACGAAGCATCCCGATCTTGGCATTGTCAAGCAAAGACGTCTTCTCGTCGCTCGAGTGTCGGGTCCAATGCGCGAGGGAGACATGGAAGTCAGTACAGGCCTGGTTACAAATTGCAAGGGCGTCCCTGATCTCCTGGCAGAGTAACAGCTCTGTAGGTTCCTCCTTGGTAGTGAGCTCCAGCTTTGCAAGAAGCGGTTTCATCTGTTGAAGTGCTGTCTGTATCGTCTTTATAGACTCCGGGGCATTTCGGATATTTTGGATCGTATTTGACAGGAGCCCGATACCCTGGCTTGTGGCGCCAATGATGCCCACGATTGAGGCGGTGATACTGACTGGATCTGCCATAGCTCGGTAGAAACTTGTGCTGAGTGAACTATTATTGCTACCAGTTTTACAGCTTGGACAAGTTTTAAGGTTGGGAATGGGGAAGATGGCTGGCCGGAGGTGGCAGTTTCCCGATTTGCAAACTAGGCTCCAATATTCCACCTCTGTGGGCTATGAACAGTACCAATCACGTATTTGTAATTTCCTTACGGCTATTTTTATAAGCTGAAAAGCAGGCTCCGGGACTGAAGGATATCATTGGTGCTGGAACCAATACACACTGTTACGCAATCTTACATGCATAAGCCATTGCGGACAAAATCTTCAGCTGACCTTCAGTACTGGTGTACAAACCCCCCTGGTAGATGCGCCTTTTAACTTTTCTTTTTTCTGCAAGCGCAAGTTCCCGTCATGGAAGCACAAACTCCGAGGGCAGGAGACAGCGATCGGTCGGAGCTGAGACAAACAATCTGCAATGTCTCGGCTACAAGCGGAAGTGTATGTCTCGTCGGCACGAACAGTAACGTCACAATTCGGAATAACCAACCTGGTGAGGAATGCATACAGGGCCGGGCTATACTGAGTTTCCGTTAACCTGCCTTCTCACAGGGAACATCGAGGAGAAGATCGAAAGGTGTCGCAAGTCCCTGTACGTCGGCCATCCAGATTTAGACAGGGAAGCCCTTGTCGGCACGAAAGGTAGAAGGGCTGACGGCACCTGTCAATGGATTCTTCTGGACCCACAGTATCAATCATGGCTGGCTAGTGAATTTCCGGTTCTGCGAATATCCGGTGGACCTGGTAAAGGGAAAACCATGCTTTCGCTTTTTCTCACGGAGCAACTTACGACTCTTTGCCGAGCTACAAGAGACCGTCTGCTGTTCTTCTACTGTCGATTCCAGGATGACAGATACAACGACTCACGGAAGGTGTTACGAAGCTTAGCTTATCAGGTTCTCGAATTCAGTCATGATGGTCCGCAGGTTGACGAGGTTTTGAAATTTTTCGAAAGCGAGGAAATGACGAAAGATCTTTTGTCGAGTTTCGAGGGTCTATGGAAGATACTTGAGACCCTCTTGTCTCAGCCCGGCCTTCCCACGATCTGGTGCATTGTCGATGGAATAGACGAATGCCGCGCATCTGAAACGCTCGTAGGCAAGCTCTATGATTACTGCCGCGGTTGCGAGCAAAGGGATTATCGAAGCAAGTTCCAGTTGCTCATTCTGGGTCGAGATATCGACGGCCTCAGTACCACACATGTCATCAACCTCGACACAGATCATAAAGAGCCTGTCAAAAGAGATGTCGAAACTTTCATCAGATCAAGTCTGGAGCCACTTGAAAGTATATCGCGTTTCAAGAAATTCCAGTCCGAGGTTACGAACACCTTGGTAAGGAAATCTGAAGGAACCTTTCTATGGGTTAGCTTCGTCATCGCAGAACTCAGCGGGAAGAAAACATATCTTGAAATATCGAACACGGTTAAATCATTTCCCCAGGGACTAAATCCGACCTTTGCCAGAATGCTTCAAGGAATCGACCCTGAGTACCGTCAAGCCAGCGCATGCATACTAAAGTGGGTTATATTTGCAAAGAGACCCCTTAGCCTCAATGAACTGACAGCCGCGACTGCGGTGACCGCTCCAGGAAGGCACAGTCGGGCAGATGCAGAGGTTACGAAAGACATAGTCCAGCTTTTAAGACCGTTCCTCTCGGTGCACGAAAATATCGTTTTCTTGGTGCATCAATCAGCTAAGGAGTATCTGATGAAAATCGACCAGGGTTCGGAATCACCTCTAGAAGGAAATCGGTTCATATTCGACGAGTGCCATGGCATCATCGCTTACAGGTGTTTGGAGATGCTCAAAGAAATCCACTACCAAGGCACCCATCGTTCTTCACGATTTCCTCTTTTTGGCTACGCAAGAAAGTACTGGCACTATCACACCAGACTATCTGCGACATGCCCAGCTGATATAAACCGCCCGTTCTTTGAGAAGATGGTTTTAGAAAAGAAAAGTATCTTTCTGACGACGCGGGACATCAATTATCCGACACTCCATCAGGCATCTAAGCTTGGCATCATACGTTGGCTTGAGGCGCTTCACCGTCATGAGAGGAGGCATTGGAAGGAAAACATCAATCTGAGATGCTACGATGAAACACCATTAACGTTGGCCATAACACGCGCTGGTGATACAAACACAATAAGGTTTCTGCTGGAGCATGGCGCCGACTCCCAAGCTTCAATGAGAGAAGCTTTTGTTGAAGCCACAGAAAGAGAGCAATCGGCAACCGTTCAACTGTTGCTGGAGCGTGGCATTACACACCACTGCAGCACCCAAGAGAAAGTCCGAAATTGGTTGTGGTCGGCTCTTCTACCTTCGGACTTCTTTGAAGACCACACTGGGAGGAAACGGAGTCCCCTTCACAGGTTTTGTTCTGACCGCTTTCATACATGGCCCACAAACCACAATTTGTATGGCAGTACTCTTCTGAACTTTGCAGCAAAGCATGGGAGCAAGGAAATAGTGCAGCTTATTCTCGATCACGGTGCCGAGATCGAAGCTACAGGCGACTTGGGAGATCAAAGTGCTCTATTCACGACGGCACTAGAGGGCAATTTAGAAGCCCTGAAGCTCCTTATTCGTTACGGCGCTAATATCGAGGCCAAGGATCGCCAGGGACGGACTGCTCTATCTGCTGCGTCATCAGAGGGGCATCTAGATATCGTCAAATGCCTCCTTAAAAATGGGGCCAAAATTGAGGCTGCAGACCGGAATGGATCGACTCCTTTGATCCATGCAACAGAGGGACGAAGCAGCGAAGTAGTCCGCTACTTGCTTGATCAAGGGGCTGACGTTAACGCTAGGGATGGTTCAAATGACACAGCTTTGATACGAGCGATAAGCAGCGGTGATGAAGAAGTATTCGATTCGCTTCTGGATCGCGATGTCGACACGTCCGTGATCGTTCAGAGTAACCTTCCGCTCGTTGCCATAGCCACAAAACACGGGTCTGAGCGGATACTCAGTTTCATACTCGAAAAAGGGGCAGACATCAATGGGAAAGCCTCAACCGGTGCCACACCACTGGTGAATGCACTGGTACAATTCTCTTTGGAACAGGAGAGGGGTTTATCAGGGGACTATAGTTTGTGGCGCCCTGAGAAAACAAAGGGTATGGATCAACGCAAGAATCGCGGTTTCTTTCTTGACTTAAGTAAGGACTTGAACGACCCAACGCCGAGCAGATCCCCCGCCGAACAGGAACAGACGGTAAGATTTTTGCTGAATCATGGGGCTGATATGAACCTGTGTGGAAGGATCTGTCTCTACGAGCCTCTTTTGAAGGAAGAAGCAGAGGAGTGGAACCTACGCGGAAGCCGGGCAGAAAAGACAGGAGTAGTGGTGTTAGACGCATCACCACTTATCTGTGCAGCGAGCCTCGGCCTAGATTGGGCTATCAATCTCCTGGTTGAACGTGGCGTCGATTGTGACGCGAGAGCGACCGAGTGGTACCTATCAAAGCGAAAGAGGGATTATTTGATGCGTTCTGCTTTCAAGCGCCGTCAGGAATCTTTTGAAGACGCTGACGCGTTCCAGAACGAAAGTGGTGAGCGAATTCCCAGCAGGCCATCGCCAGAGCATGTTTCTACTCGCGAAGCAGGCTCTGCGCTGCTATACGCATCTCTGGGGGGTCACCTTTCGAGCGTTCGCCTTCTACTTGGTCTTGGGGCTGACGCAAGAATTGAGGATGGCTTTGGAATGACAGCGCTAATGTGGGCACGAAAGAAAGGCTTTGTGGGGATCGTGGAGTTGTTGAACGAGCACGACGAGGGTAGCACATGATGCTGTTTATTGAATCTAACCGGAGACCGATCAAGGTTTTCATGTTTTGTATGATAGAAATGAACTAGGAGCTATTGCTGTGAAGGGGGTTTCTTTTCTTGTTTGTTTCTTTTTCTTGTTTACTTTCTTAACCAGATCTAATCTTCACAATACCCCGGCGGACCAGTCACAGCGAATTTGATAAAACAACGCAATTCCTTTCCTATAAGCCAATACAAGACATATGTCTGGAAACAAAGAAAAGAGGGTAGGTGTCCTGTTTGATGGATTTGGTGTTGGTGAAAGGAAGTGAAACAGACTGGAAGGAAATAAGTAAAAAGGGCATTTTGCACCCTAACTAGAACACCATATTAGTCCAGAACAAGGAAGGAGTCTTCTATAAGTGTTGGAGCGCTATGATCGTTCAAATTTGTGACTTTAGTTGGGAAAGCTTCAGCTGTCATTGACTCATTATCCCAAGCGAGCGAACTAGTAGCTATCTTTGCAAGCAGTTTATAGAAGGACTAACAGGCCCGCCATTCTGTCTCGTATCATAACGAATACCTGACCCATCGTTCTCATTGCGCAGCATCTCAGCAAAGATATCTCCCATCCCAATATCCTCAACCTGACCCAGATTATCAGGCGGTGAGCCCAGCAACTCATATGGCCAGAATGGCACGCCTCCAGTGTCATTGAAAAGCGACGAATCCAGCAACGGCATGTCGCTAAAGTCCAGAGGCGGAATATTCGTGATCTCGCATAACGCAGCTGTCAAGTCCACAGGAAAGGGTTGTTTGGTGTTGAAGAAAGATTCCTGATCGACCATAATATCATTTTGCGCTTGAACCTGATCCTTCAGATCTGCTGAGCCGATTCCAGTTTCTTCTGTCATATTATCCGGTATCAAGTCCTTGTTCATCGCCGAAAACCGCTTCCGTGATTCTTCGTCCCCCAATTGGCCAGCATCTGGACTTATTTTCGCAAAGGTCGTCCTTCCAGCCCTTAAACTCGGCGGAAAGTCACACTCATCCGGTAAACGTCCATTGCTGATACTCATATCAAGAGTCATAACCAACCTCAAATAATAACTCGGTCGACTCTTCAGCATATCGAGAGCACTACTCGCGCTCGAATCGTCTCTTTGTCGTGCTAACTCCACAACATGTCGAATAGCCCGCATGACCCAATCGGTAATGTAGTACTTGTTTTTATAGCTCTTCATTTGTTTGACGAGATTATCGACGTGCTGTTGTTTTTGGGATGTTTTGGGATGTAGTTCGACGTCGATCATTTGTAGAGCTAGGGGGAAGGCTGTGCAGCCGATGCTGGACATCGTTAGTGGTATGGTGATATTGGAGCAAGAGGAAGCTCACGCTGTCATGGGGAGCCATCGCGATAAACCGAGACGGTCAAACTCGAGGAGACATTCTGTAACGCGGGATGCCGAACCTTGGAGGTCTTCGCTTTGCCGCCGGAGATGAACGTCTGATTGGGATGTTGGTACGAGACTTGATCGAAGGATGTTGTAGTGGCAGACTGATAGTCGAGCAGAACTATCACAGTTAGTAAGTCCTTTAAAGTATGGACGAGTGAACTCACTGATAGTACATCTCAATGAGATTCTTGAACAGGATAATCGACTCTGCCATTTCTCCACTCTCGCCCCTCCGCTCTTCCAACGTCCCTTTGGTCTCAGCCCAAGCATCATACCACCTCCTCAACTCGATTCCACAAACTCCCGCATCTTTCATCCGTCCACTAAGCATCCAAGACGGATTATTATACAGCACCGCGACAACCATCAGAACGTCTGTTAGCACCACACAAAGCTCCACAAGCTTGGCTAACAACTCAGCATGTAAGGTTTTAGTCTCCGAATCATACACATCAGAGTTATACAGCTCGTCCGCCAAATCTGCACTGCCAAGTACCGAGCATCCAGAAAAGCTAAAATTGTGAGGCGTGATTTTTATGCTTTGTCTTGACGTAAGTGGAAGAAGACGATCGCAGATTATGCAGCTCCACCACAGCCGTTTAAGAGTGTTGCGACGCTTTTGGATGTTGGCGACTTCGGTAGGATTGGAAGGACGTAGAGAACTGTAGCAGTGAGCTTTTGCAACGCGCGCGTAGGATATGGCTATGCCCAGCCAGATTGAGCCTAGGGGTTTGTTGCCGGCTATGCAACGGGGGATGAGGTGTGTGTGGGCGAGAAGGAGGGATGCTTGGGCTATCGCGACACAGGACTTTTCGACGCTGAAGTCGTAGAGGAGCTTTGCCCGGCGATAGAAAGCTAGTTTTGCTTGATGAACGTCCGGAAAGCCTAGTAACTTGATCGTTTCCGCTGACACAAACTAGAACGGTCAGTCAAGCTCACCATACTCTGAAACAGATATACTTACTCCAGATGAGATGAACAAAACGCCCTGCAGGACCAACATAGGCATCTCATACTCCACATCCCCCTCAACAGAATTATACGAAAGCCAAAAGTCCTTCTCATTCAGGATCGGAAGCATCGGGTGAACATGTAAGAAATACTGTCTCAAAAAGTCATCCAGCGCTGCTCTTTGCGGTACGATAAAACAGCCCTGGCTGACTAGGAATTGGAGGTCTTGGGGGAGAAGATCTTTTGTGTCGGGAACTTGTAGGAAGGCGTAGTCGGGGTGACATGGTGAACTTGGTACTTGAGTAATGTTTTGAGAGGGGATTGAGGTTGAAGAAGAGATTGATCCTGGTCTTGGTGCTGTGGGTAGCGGTTGTTGAATTGGTGCTTCAATTGACTTGTCGGCTGCTGATTCGTTTGAGCGTGGTGTAGGCGGGATATTCGGTCTCAAAGTGGGATTCGTCGATCTGAAAATGAGTTTCATTCTTTAAATGAGAGAGTAGACTCACATTATGCCATGTCGTCGCTTAAATGTACAGACCTTGTCGTTATGTCGACAATTGACACAAGGACCGGAAGGATCCTCAATGATACACCGAACTTTCCGGGCGCGACAGAGGTTACACGCCCTGGAGACTCGTTTGCGCGTCGCTTTTGTTGGCTCCATGATATCCACTCACTCTTCAAGAAGTTGATTGAAGATGGAAAAGGCCGGGGTATGATGGAATTATGTTAGAACTGAGTTAGAAGCAATGAGCTTCTCTCAATTGGAAATCTGAAATACGTCAATCAATTCCGATGGGATCTGCCGACAGTTCCCCGCAAAATTAGACGTACAGAGGATGAAGCTAGGCTGTTTATGGGGCTGTTAACCCGAAGGTCCAGTTGTCGGGTGTAGGGTGGGATGGGAACAATTAGGCGAGAGGACCTATCAGCGAAGAGTATTGACGTGTATTTGCCGAGGGGCCGAACTGATGGAGTCGCAGGAGCTTGATGATCAAGAAATTCGAGAATTAAAAAGCTGCCTGGCGGTTGAGGCTATGTTTCTAGAATACTGTTTTAGACGTCATAAGGTCTAAGGTTGGCCGAAACGCATGATTTTGAAGAAATGGTATTGTCACCGCTTGTCAACAATTGGCATTGACTCTTTGAGTTTTGACGACAAGGGTATCCATAAGGGGGGGAATCCCATGTGTGCTCGCTAGATCCAAAAACACAAACATAAACAAGAGGTCCAGGGTAGTCTATCACCAACTTGACACAAACGCGTCGATCAATCAATCATTTCACACTATGAATCTCAAAGACACAGTCAGCAGCGGGGTAAACGTTGCACGACGCCAAACAGCACAATGATGACATGCAATCCTATTTATCCGCCTATCAGGCTGTCTGAATGTTTATCTCAGATCATCCCAAATCTCTGACCACCTACATAAATACACTCACCCACCTGACTTTACACTTCCAGCACAAACATCCATCCATCTGAACTTCATATCCAGGAACATTGAGATGACATCCAACGATCTCCCCGCCCAGCTGAAAGCCTCCCTCGAGGCATCCAAATGCGAATATCGCAACCTTGGAAAATCTGGCTTACGTATTTCCGTTCCTGTGTTTGGATGTATGAGCTTTGGCGATAAGAGGACATTGCCTTGGGTTATTGGCGAAGAAGAGGTACTGCTCCCAGTCATCAACCTAGACGAGTACTAATGAGCGGCAGGCATTGAAACTACTCAAAGCGGCTTATGATCGTGGTCTCAATACCTGGGACACCGCCAACACCTACAGCAATGGCGTTTCTGAAGAGATCGTCGGCAAAGCACTGAAGAAGTTCGACATTCCTCGACACAAAGTCCTCATCCTTACCAAATGCCGCTGGGCCGTGGGTGAAGAGCCGGGTAGGTCTTACCACTGACATGCCCTCTCACCAACTAATACCTTACAGCCGCCCGCCATATTAACTACAAATCCGAATTTGCAGTCTCCAAAGACTATCAAAACCAATACGGTCTCTCCCGTGCAGCAATCTTCAACCAAGTCAACGCCTCTCTCAAGCGTCTCGAGACGGATTACATCGATCTTCTCCAAATTCATCGCTATGACGAAGACACACCTCTTGAAGAAACCATGAAAGCACTGCACGACCTCGTTCAATCCGGTAAAGTGCGATATATCGGTGCGAGTAGTATGTGGGCAACCCAGTTCGCACGCATGCAATTCGTCGCCGAGAGGAATGGTTGGACGCAGTTCATCAGTATGCAGAATCACTACAATCTTCTTTATCGTGAAGAAGAGCGCGAGATGATTCGGTATTGCAACGATACAGGCGTCGGATTGATTCCATGGGCACCGCTATGCAGAGGCCATCTCGCAAGGCCTCCCAAGGACTTTGGATCTACGGACCGCAGCAAGGGGGAGAAGGAAAGTTCGGGTGAGCTGTCAGATGTTGATAATAAGATTATCGGACGAGTTATGGAAATCGCTGAAAAGAGAGGTTGGGCTATGGCGGAGGTTGCGTTGGCATGGATTGGGGAAAGGGTTACGAGTCCGATTATTGGATTTAGTAGCGTTGAGAGGATTGATCAGGCTGTGGGTGCTAGAGGAAAGGTCTTGAGTAAGGAAGAGGTTCAGTATCTGGAGGAGTTATATCAGCCGAAGGCTATCGCAGGACATACTTGACCAAGGCAATCAGCTAACTATATACACTGAGGCTTTTCTGTTTTCAGAGGAGAATATCGACAAAAACTCATCGCCTCTTCATGAATGGTAGTGTAGGCTTAGCTCAGGCTTGGCTGAGGCAATCCGCCAGAGCCACCAAAGTACCTTTGGCTGCAAACAGCGCATTTTGTGCACAGCCGAAACCCAATATTAGGGCAATTGGCAAAGCAAAAAAAGGTCCCGTGTGAGCATCGGAGTCATGGTGCTTGAAAAGTGTAATTCAAGATGGAAACCTTATTATCAGGTACCTTTGGCCGCGCAAGCATGGGTGGTCGAAAACATCACCCTGTGCAGATCAAGGAGGAACATGATGGAGAAATATCACAGAAGAAATCTGAAACATCAGTCAAATCTTAAACCTTACATGGCATTTATTATCTATATTCCAAGAGTGCTGGAACACCCAAGAACAGACAAGAATTGCGTGGATTTCAATAGTTAATCTTAGGAATAATAATTACAGTTTGCTCCTCGTCAGCAGCCGCGATAGTGCAGTCCAGACATCCGTTTTGTATTACTGGGCAGTAAGACCTGTATGCCATCGCGCAGAACCACCTTGAGAGTGCTGTGGCCTGTGGTACAACCATGTGTGGCACCTCATCTTTCGGTATAGATGTCTCGCCTGGCTGAAGTGAGTCTAGGGTTATAAGTTTAGGTATTGGTTTTTGCGGTGGCGTGTTGATAGGATGGGAGCAAGAGGAAAGAAGCAAATTCAAGGTCGATAGTGCATCGGTGAGACCATATACGTTATGGAAAACACCATCCAGGTACACTACCGCGACGACACTCCGGGAATCTTGCTCAAAATGAGGGCGGTACTCCATTACCACATCGCACGGACGCGGAGCTTTGGTTGGAAATGTCCTCCTTCGATTGAACGCATTGTGTATTAATCCCGACCGGATCCAGCCACGCTCATCTGTCACCATACCTATTATGGGTATATTGTGGAACGTAAGAGGCAGAGCCTTGTTGTTGGGAAGGTCGCAGTAAAGTGATCGCTCAAAGATTGTAGTCAACAATAGCCCTTGTTGGCCATTCCAGTAGCCAATGACTCTGCCCATATCGACACGGCTTAGATCATAGTGCGGGTAAGACTCTTGGTCGGGATTAAGGCCCGCCAATCTGGCAGCGCAGAATTTGACGGCGAGGGATGGCTCCAAACCCGAGCCACCATTCAACAAAGGGGTTAGATACTGGCCACTCTTGTGAAAGAATATGGATATACTATAGCCGGAAAGAGTCCGGATTAGACTAGCCTCCGTGACATTAACAACTGAAATGACGACTCTGTCCAGAATAGCAAGTATGGAGCCGGTAGCGGCCCAGATCTGATGGCAATCAGGTGGCGAGTCGTTAAGCAGTGTCGTGCATGGGGCTTGAGGATACGGCCATTGTTTGATACTCTGATCAAGATATGCCCAGTCATAGTCAGGAAATAGATCGTTTAACACGCCAGAAATCAGGTCCAAGATCAGGTCGTGCTTGGTCTCTATCATCAACCGCTCTAGAAGGTTTCGACAACAAACTGAGTGGGGAAGAGGTGATCCTTCAATGTCCAGTTTGATTCGGCCTTCAATACCGATGGTTGTTTTAAAACGCAATTTGTTCGTGCAGAAGTGTTTCATAGCTTCATACCCGCGCATAAAGGCGTTTTGATCTTGGTTGGCTCTCGATAACGATAGTCCAGAAACCTCGCCCATGTGTACAATCTTACATATGCTCGTTGCATACGGCTCTGTGCGACTCATGTAAAACCTTTCGTGATTTTCGACGTATACTCTGTCGCTATCCGAAGAAAGTACTGAGCTGTAAACAATGGAGAATGCGCCTGCGTTTTGTTTGATAGGAACGATAATGGGAACGTCTGAGTCCAGGCTCTCCCTCTCAACGAAAACATCGATATACCACCCGTATTCCGACAGCATAAGCGACAGAGCCAGCAGCTTGACGGACCGAGTGTATATCACTTCACCATCAGCTTTCGCGGCCCACAGCTTAACGATAAAAGCAACAAAGTCTTGCTCCTCAGTGGGGTTGAAGGGAGGCAGGAACAAACTTTCATGGCGAATGTGATGCGCTTTAATCTTGATCAATCTCAACACCTCTCCCTTTGTGTTTTCAAGTTTGTTGCACATCGCGTCGCGGCTGAGTATGGAGCCTGCATACTTCGCGATTTTAGCTTTAACCATCTGAATAATGCCTTCCATCGATGAGTCGATTGACCCATGCATGTGTAGCACGAACGCAGAGGCAACCATAGAGCTGAGTGATGTCTTTGTCATGGGAATTGATAGGCATGATATGATGCTGCCAAGAATAGTTGAACCTTCGCCATCAGCCTTCATAAGCTCCGTCATCGATACCTCTTTTACTTCTCCAAACATGTTCATTATCTTGCCGGTTTTATTCTCATAGATATTCTGACCATGGAATCGTTTTGCTTCTATGTCTCCACTATTGAAAGACGTTATAAGTTCGTAAAGCGGTCTGTAGGAATATTTGGTTTCCAATGGGCTTCCAAAGTCTTGTGCTGTTACAATATGTGTAGGTTGAGAAAGGAAATTGAGATGGACGTCCTTCTTCAGGCAGATATCAAAGATGGAGTTGTTTTGTTTTCCACCACTACCGACGACATTGTTGCGAATGACATTGTCCATTCTTAGCTATTCTGTCTTAACACCTTCAAAATGCGGTAGTATATCGTGTAACTGGGAAGGATAGGCTTAGGTATTGTGAGAATAGCCAAGTGAAATATGCGATGTTGTATAGTAGAGATTTCGTATTGCCTAGGTATTCAAGCTTGATAAGTGGAAAACCCATGTTGAGATAAGATGGCTTAGTACCGTTACACAAATTCCGTTTGTTCCAAAATGTGGTGATGGCTGGACTCGCAAAGCTGTCCGAAAATGGTGATCTTGCTTATTCTTGGCAGAAACGGAGAACCTATCAGTGGTCCTAAAAGTCAGTCTTTGACCCTGTTTCATGACAGCAATCAGTGGTGGCTTGTAACCCCTCTCAGAGCAACTTTCAAACCCCCGGTCTTCACATAATTACCTCCACCATCTCTTTCTTTCAGAAAGAAAAGAGTAACCCAATAGACTAATGAGAACAAGGGACTTGTGGGATGACTGCAGAGACGTGGCGATCAGAGTTCGCCTCACTTAACTCACAAGGACTTTCTAGTTGCCGATTGGTGAGATGGAGTCATGAGTCCAACACCTCTTTCGCTTACTCATACGTTTATAATCATGATATGAGTTTGTAGCTGGCAGGCTGCAGAGCGAATTAAAAAGTAGGGCTGTCGGGCAAGTAATACACAGTGCCCATACGCGCCGAGTATCATTCCCAAGAGACTAAAGATCTGGTATGATATCTATGCCTAAGCCAAAGCTTTTAGCTGGCCTTAGTGATGATTGTATTCCTTTTACAGTCGATGGGTATAAGAAGTAGGCTCCTGCTACTTACTCATAGAAGACATACTGGATCTCAAGCCTAAAGTTACTCAGATTTGACGATTAGAAGATCTGAAGAATCTTGAGATCACATACACATCCTGTTGACCATGATGTTAAGGACTAAAGGTAAGTCAAGTTCATCTTTCAGGCTCAAACCCTTGCGATATTAATTACCTAAGGAGTCGACCCTATCAAAAAGATTGAAGTTTCTTGGAAACAAGGCAATCAACAAAAAAGTGCAATGGTGCCAGTGTATGAGGGAGATACCTTGAGCGACTTCGCTCAGGAGGCTCGAAAACAGCTTGAACTTGGGGATGAGGTGGATACATCACTTCCGAAAGATATACGTAACGAGAGCGCTACCAAGCTTGGGGACAACCCGATCCCTCTAACTAAAGATGGCTGGGTAGCTACAATCCGAGGGAATCTTGCAAAAAATAAGGCAAAGCAACATAACACTATCTTGGGTCATACCGGGAAGATATTAGAAAACGAGGCAACAGATGAAGGGACCGAGCAGACAAACACCGTTCAAAACCAGAGCCAAGGATGTTGCATGTTCTAGGACCTAGAGTAAATACTACCAGCTTGTTGAGGGAAGGTCTTGATTCTTAAGCTTATGATCGAGCAATCACAAGCTTGATCTTATTGTTCAATCTCTAAACGGTATATGAAAGGATCTTGACAAAGCACGCCAAGCACCAGACCACTCCAAGCTGTCATGGTTTCTGTTGTTGCTTATTTTTAAGGTGTTTTATAAGTACTTAGAACATAAGACGCAAATCTGACCAAGCATATTACCCAAGACTGAATAAGTGATTGAAAATAGGTAAGGGCTTATGATTTGATGGAGTTCGTCTGTTGACTGTTATCTGTCGCTTTGTTTTCCAGTATGTGGGCGGTTAAGGAAGTCTCTCTATGCGACTTGACTATTTCATTGACTTGCTTAGCATCTTGTGATGCGCTGTTGCGCTCGATAGAAAGAAGGCTCCGCGAGGTATTAGAGTCTGCGTGATCATAGAATTAGTAAGAATTCGTAACTGAGTCATCCTTTACTCACCATCGTCAACGACCTGTCCTGTTACCTTATCCCTTCGGATACAGCGCTCCAGAACAGCCTTGGCGGCCGAAGCCGCAGTTATAGCGGCAAAGTTCTGCCATTTCTTGCTCTTATGGCAGTCTGCATAATCGCAAACTCCCTTGATGATGATAGTAGGTGCCTCTTCCCAAATCCCTGCACCTTCCATCTCGAATGCAATAACACCCTCTTGTTTTGCAATCCGATCCCGATCTTCCCCGGACTTCAGTACCGTGTCGCCTGACGCAATAGAGCCGACAAAGATCTTAGAATCTTGCTTCTCGTCTTCATCTGACTGTTTTTTGAGCTCGAGTCGTTCTCTTGGAACCTCATATCTCTCGTCGCACTGCAAATCGTGGCAAGAGGCTTTCAGAGCCTCATCGCAAACAGGGTCGAATCTTCCATGGCAGTCTTTGCAGATACATGTTGGTGTCCCACGGTGTTTATGACGATAGCTTGACTCGAAAAGAATATCTTCTTTCCACCCAGGATAGATGTAGTCGTTTCCTCGTTGAGGGTCAACTCTGCTCTGAAGTTCTTTGAGGAAATGCGCGGTCCTTTCATGAAGCAACTTTGAAAAATAACTAGTCTTGAAGGATGCCAGTAAGGTAGAAATATCCTTATTTGGTTTGGTGAGGTCATGTTCTGTGCGACGGACAAACTTGTCTGGGTACTTTCTGCCGAAGTCGTATTCGACAACAGAGTTGGCAACGATCACGTCACCAAGGAGGATTTCGTTATTTCCAGCTATAGGTACAGCGCCGCATATACCGACGAGAAGAGCAAGTTGAATGTTATTGTAGCTGAAACGCATTGAAGCTGCTGCGCTTGTGGCATTAACCTTTCCCATGCGAGGTAGGAGAGCCATAGCAACATTGAACTTGCCTATACGGCCAGTCAAATAGGTATTCGGGTCTCCGTCTGCTTTTCCGTAGTGGTCTCCATCCTTATCCCAAAATTCATCGAACGCCAGGGAAACAGCATCGTGCTCGAGGGGTAATGCACAAAGTATCGCGATCTCGAAGTCATTGCGGGAGGAAGGTCGCATAATACCCATGATAGTATTCAGTGGAGCTCCAAGTTAGTGATAAGAGCAAAGAAACGTTGGGAATCTTAAAACGATAACTTTAAGGAAGTCATAGGAAAGAGCTTTGGAGAAGGGCAAGATATGATGAGGGGCTTCTTTATATGTGTTATATGTATAAGAGCCCCGATAGGAGAAAATTCAGTAAGACTTTAAAAGAAACTCTTATAAAGGTCTTATGAATTAAATCAGTTTTTTTTTAAAAGGTAAAGCCGATTCTTAGAGCTCATGCAATAACACTAGATATTATCAGAGCTATAACATTATTATAATATTAATAACTTTAGATTCTATGACTTAATACTATATTTAAGACGATTCTACAGGCGGGAACGTTCCTATGTATTTAATTTACCAAGGATTACCCAAGTTGACAAGCTGACACCTATACCTATCAACCTCATCGTGGCCCCAGACTGGCAAAAGACAAGTGTGTTGATGATAAGGCCTAGTGATGATCGAGTACTGCCTGGAGCGACGGATGGTGGAAGTACTGGGACAAAAGACCAGTCAAGTTCGGTAAGGAAGTACAACGAATCAGATTTTATTGTATTTTAACTAGTATTCTTGCTCAAGATCTACCACTTGACCAAATCCTGCACCTTAACAGGCATCCCACTCTTCATACTATGATTCGCGCCCACACCAACAAGCACCGCATTACCACCATCCCGAATATAAGCGGCCCTCTTAAAGCTATCCTTCTGATCGCCCAGAATCACATCCTTCAACAAAACAGGATCGCCACCGCCATGTCCACCCTCCTGTTTCACAACATCGACAACATAAGGCTTGTCAAACATGGGATACACCACGATCTTGGTGTTCTCAACACCACCTTGGATGTACTTCTCGTCTTCGCCTGAAGCATCCTTGGTGACGGGGTCGCCGAGGGGGTTGTATCCGCTTTCGACAACGTTGATCTCAATGCGGCCCTTTGTGCCGTTGAAGACACAGCGGTATCCTTCCCAGGGTGCGTAGGCGTAGGTGTTGTATGTCATGACAGCGCGGTTCTTATACTTAATAATCATAGACAGATTATCCTCGATTGTAATACCCTCGCCGAAACAGTTTCTGTCGCGGATATATCCATCTTCATGCTCAGCGTCGAGATAAAGCTTCTTCATGCGTTCATTATCATCAAGCTGGAACGCAAAAGGATCGTTCTTTGCATCGTCGTTGTTCTTGTATCGCTCACCAAGATTCTTCTCGCCACGACGTTCAGCATTCTCCTTGCCGTAGAAGCGCAGATCGCCAAGAGCGTAGACTAGTTCAGGCTCGGTGTTTAGCCAGAAATGTACCAGGTCGAAGTGGTGGATTGACTTGTGCATTTGGATACCGCCGCTCGTCTCCTTATGTCTATGCCAGCGACGCATGAAATCCGCGCCGTGAGCACAATCTAGAATCCAATCCATGTGCACCGTTGAAATCTCGCCAATGACACCAGAGTCGATGAGTTCTCTGACCTTGGTATGATGCGGGGCATACCGATAATTGAACAAGACTCTCACTTGCTTGCCAGTCTTCTTCTCAGCATCAATCATCTGCTGTAGCTTATCCTCATCGATAGTCATTGGCTTTTCCGTGATAGCATCACAGCCAAGCTCCATGGCACGGATACAATATTTATGATGGAAGAGATCAATCGTGGTGACAATAACGACATCAGCTTTTTGTTCTTGAACCATCTTGTCGAAGTCGGTGTCTTTGTAAGTAGGGACTTTTTCGCCGCCCAATTCGACGATGTGGTCGTTTGCGACGTCCATGCGTGTTTGGTTGGTGTCGCAGATGCCGACTAATTTGGCTACATCCTTGAAGTCCTGGATGATGGCTTGGTAGTACATGGCTGAGCGAACGCCCATGCCGACGATGACATAGCGCTTGAATTGATCGGAAGTCATTTTGAGAAGATTGAATGATGATTATGATTATGATTATGACCCCTCATCAGCAACGTAGACGCTCTATTAAATACCCCAATCCTACAGATTACTCAGACAATTACACAGCATCAGTCAAGTACCCCGCCGGTGGTTCGGGGGAGTATTCTCCGACTGAGGTGGCATGTCTTGGCTGGCGTGCAGATCATTTCTGAGAAAGTTAGCGTTACCAGTTTTATCAAGTTTGTTGGCGTTTGTTCATGGATGATCAATGTTGGAGAACTGGGGAATTTCCACTTTATATATAACTCGGATGCTATATTTATTTCCGATTTCACGGAGAGGTGTCCTTGGATTGATAGATCGGAGAGAAAGGCGATCATGAAGATGTATATTGCATTGGGGTTCTATCGTTGGTAGAGCTCTTCCGACACTTATTGCTTCATCAACTTGCGAAGATCTGATTCATTCTGACTCTCTTGGTCACCCAGACGTCCAACCTCCTCGCCCTTCAAACAATTAGCTTCCCTTCTCTCAATCACATCTCAAAAACTCACATATTTGACCTTGACAACAGTAGGAAGACAGTCAATCTTATAAGGAGCCTGGCGGTACTTGTTGTTCGGGTTTCCCTTCCACTCCTCGCGCGAACCCGCCATGACGAGATGAGCAGTAGGAGCCGAGGCGTCCCCAAAGACAGCGTTCAGAGCCGGCAGGGCATTGCGGCAGTCAGGGCACCACGAGGGTTCGCCTGAAGCAAAGTAGACGACGTAATGGGTGTCGTCTGTGCTGGTAGGAGGGACTGAGGCGTTGATGATAGGCATATTGATGTAGTGGGTGGTTGACAGTGGTTTGTATGGTGCAATGTTGGCAGACTGGTGGAAAAGTTCAAGATCCACTAACCCCTCTTCAGCCGAGATACAGTGCGCATGGTATGAGCACGTGCTTTTACGGTGCATTACGCGACTGTGATACCGTGCGTATTTACACCATAGCTACTTTTTACACAGTAATTGTTCTAGGGTAATTAATCCATGCTGTTTTTGATAATCTCAACACTATCGTTAGAGCATGAGTTTGAACTAAGATAAATGGTCTGACTGTTTGACTGACTACGTAGGTCTGGTTTCTTTTTCTTTTTTCCTTTCTTTTTTGTACTGGCGCAGCAATCAAGTCGTACACATCAGAACAGCACACACGAGTAGCTGGTTCATCCTCAATCAACTTCCCCTTACTCCCAGGATCCAAGGCTGAAGGAAAGGCAGCCGGGCCTTTTCGCAAAATACAACTACGCCGCTAAGCGGATTGGTAGCCTGTCGAGGACGGTCAGAGAGATGTGCTATCACATTCCTCAAACATCCGATCAATCATTCATCGTAAGATTCACCGTCACATTTTCTCAAGGAAGTCCAAATAAGCATCGAGATCGTCAGAGTCTAGATCCTACCCCGCGACAGCCAGGCCTAGACCGACAATCGACCATAGCTGCAACAGGACAAATTGTCTCAAATGAAACATATAATGGTTGCTCAGCTAGCCACAGTAATAGGCATGACATCGAATTACTCTTGAGACATAAGCCTATCCCCGTGATAAGACGGAGTGTCTCATCCGGCCTTCATAAAAAGATCGCAAGCTACCACCGGCAGCTACATATCACAAGTCACATATTTTCAGCTTCTATTCATTCAGCCAGTGGTTTGCCAAATACTACCCTTAGGACCAATCGGGGTGACAGCCGTCTCACCTCCTTGCAGGAAGGCGGCTGACGTTTACTCCGCCAACTGCCGAAGCATGACTACCGACGCCATCATACTATTGATATGTGAGGTAATGTGGAATGCAACAGGCTAATTTGAGAAATAGCTGGCAGTACGGAACAGTTGCATGGTAAGTCTTACTCTGATGGCCTTCAGCTGACCTTTTCCGTTACCAAGAGCCATACTCTCAATCGTCTATAAATTTTCGCCAGCTTCCCACTAAGAACCACATTCTGCCAGACACAATCCCATCTCCAAAACACTTCATCTATCAATCGCAACACTGGCTCTACCAAAGAACTGGTGCGGAACACCCTTTGACCCCTCCAAAATGTCCAACCCAGGCCCCTCAGGCAAAGAGGCTCTCCTCGACGCCATTGCCCAAAACCTCGGTGAAGAAGCCATCAAACCCATCCAACCCCAGGATGTCAAGAAACCCACCGATCAAGATGCTTCCAAATCCCATCGTAAAGCTCCTGTCTGCATGACGCAGAGCGCTCTCCCCAGGAGCTGGAAGCAGAGCGGTATCGCTGATATCGTCGTCGGTTTCAACAGGGAAGTACCACGTTGGAAGCCTGGCTCCGTTATCAAGTGGGCTGCTTGGCGTGCGGGATTTGAGAGTCAGGATGATGCGAATCATGCGGCTCAACAACTTGCGCAGGCTGCTGAGGTGTGGAATAAAGCCGACATCGGCGTCAAATTCGAATGGGTTCCTCTTGCGAAAGATGCTACTTTTGTGCTGTACCACGGCGGCGACGGCGCAGGTGTTCTCGCAAGCGCTTTCTTCCCCAACCACGATGACCTGAGCTCTGTAATCGTCTTCTCCGATGCCTTTGAGCCAGAGTGGAAAGACGTCCAGTGGAAGATTTTCACGCACGAGCTTGGTCACGTTCTTGGCCTGCGACACGAGTTTGCTATTACAGGTCTCCCGGAACGTGGTCTTGGGCCTGAGAACTTTGGAGCTGTGCAGTTGGGACCGCGTAACGAAAAGTCCGTGATGAATTATTCGCCTGATCCGCCTGAGTTGCAGCAGTCGGATATTGATTCGACCAAGATCTTTTATGAGTTGAAGGCAGGTGCGGATGGGAAGCCGCCTAAGGTTGGTGGGACTGCGGTCAAGGACTACATTCCGCAGTAAGGATGGAAACATGTACCGAGAAAATGATTTGGACAGACTGATTTATTGTCAAGTTGAAATTTTAGTAACACAAGTGGACACACGCACAGCCAGTAATGTCACTCATTTGTATCATCGTCTCGTCGTTACTTTAAGTCACTAGTAAATATTGATGTTTACCAACTCCTCTTCCTCCACAGCGACCTCCCCATGCATTATACCATGTACATAACACTCCCCAACAAGCGTCCAACCACCGCTGCACTCTCTAAGTATCAATGGGGTATTGCACCCTCTGATAATAGCAATTTTATCTCCTACCTCAGCAGCACAAGTCCCCATTCCAATTCTGCCATCACCTGTCCCAAAAACACGCCTCCACGCCATCGCGTTAACCGCCCAAGACAAAGCTTCCAGCTGTGTCTCAGAAGCTCCATAGTAATTATCACCCAGTAGCCTTTTACACTTCGAAGAAATCTTGTTCAAGCCAAATATTAGCTCTTCCACTGTATAGCCGCATAGCCAAAGAGTCTGGTTCCGTTTCATGAAATGGTGTAGGCCGAACCCGTAGGTCCATACACCGGCGGCTCCCTTTTGCCACAGGCCTGGCTCCAGTAGCCAGGAATATGAGCCTGGGGCACTCGTTTCCGCTTTAGCGGTGGTATCCCCAACCAGAGTCCGCCAGAATGCTTCCCGGGTTGCTTCGTAGGTTCCATAAATGTTACTCCTCGACGAATCCGTATTCATCGGATATCGGCTATCGGCCTCGCCGGCATTAGAAGCGCTCACTGATGTAATCGTGTCGACCAGAACACCCTTTACCACAACTATTTCACCAAGCGGGAAAGTCGGTTGAGGAGAACCAAGTCTTGCATCAGCTTGGTAAGAACCACCAAGTTGGATGGTTGGAGCCGGAGGGCACGTCCAGCAGACAGTCCATGATGGAATGTCGTGGACACACAGAGTACCAGCTCCAGGCTCCATACCAGGGCCAGACGATGTATTCATAGCCCAAAGGGCGACTGCCGCACTCAGCTTGGCCATGGTTGTGGTACTGCCTTGTCTCAATAGCGGAGGCAGGTCTTTAACCTTCTTCCGACCATTCTGACAAGGCCCTGCACATCTCGAGACCAATCTGAGGATACTTAAATTCCCAGCTGCAAGAAACGCCGATGTGAAGGTAGTGTATAGCTCTCCAAGTACTATCGTGTAGTCAGGCTTGTGATTCCACACGATGTGATCGGCAATAGCCTTTATGCCTAGAATACCATAGACCCGATCCTTCTCCTCTGTAACACTGGCATCTCGCGCTAGTGTCAGGGCCTCGGCTAGATTATTCCAACTGCTGACTCCCTTTCTTCGTTGGTTACTCTGCATCTCAGTCATGGTCATCTGTATCTTCCACAGTCTTTCAGATGACAACTGTTTTCCATGAGGCAGTCTATCCTGTGCAAAGTCAAAAGACCACGTCGGCCGAGTCTGTTGTTGACTAAAGTTGAGGATATCTCGACCAAGCCTCGCTGAGTCCAAAATGATAGTCTTTGACGCTTTATATAGATCGCCCCACGATATGCAGTCTTCACCACAGAGCACAGGCGTTTCCGGCCGTCCAGCTGCAACCTCTTGTATAATCCACATGCGCTGCCAGTATGCTCTCGAGAAGAAGTGAAATAAGGCATGGGGTACGGCTTCTTTTAGTGGACTTTCATATCGTGGCCAGGTGATAAAGAATGGTCGGGCATCAATGGCCTTGCTCTCTTTGTAGAACCCCTCAAATGAGTTCGCTCTCCTGGACTGACGAGCGAGCCAGTGCAAAGCCGTAAAGGCGAGGGGGCTATTGTCAGCTTCAGGGCCGGTCCACACAACTACCTGCCATGCAGACTTGTATATGTCCCTCATACGGGTGACCTGACTTTCGCGTTCGGCCAGGTCGGCTTGGTTGATGCATATCGCGTCAATCCAAAGCTTGAACCCTTGTCGTATTCTCTGACATCGTCGAAGCTGAATTAAAGCGTCGTATAAGTTACGTGTGACTTGCAAAGATGCGCCGTTAACAGTGATGAATGCGTCTGGCGCTGCAGGCCTCCAAGAGTAGGACAGAGCGATGAAGTCGCCCCACGGATATCTCCAGGGCAGGATATCCTCATCTTCTAGCGTGGTTTCGCTGCTGGATGACGAGAAGTCCTCTACTTGCAGGCAAGGATCTTTTCCGCTTTTGAATAGCGTGCCGGTATCGTAATGAATTGAAAGCTCCGGCCATGCATAATTGTCGCCTTTGCAGCGCGATTCTTTTCGCGTAGACCCAAGTCTAACATGCTCAATCGTACAAGCTATAGGCGCCTCAATCCCTGCCGAGTAATCAAAAGACACGAGTCTAATCTCATCGCCGACCAGCGGCTGATAGACAAAGCTCATTGTGTATCGAGATAAAGTGTGATGAAGAAGATAGAGGGCCCATGTTTGTGGGTTCAAAAAGGTGGAATGATGTTATATGACCTGAAACATGTATGTAACTGTTATGGAGTCGGATTGAATTGGTCGAATCAGACAAAGCGCGTAGCCGCCGAGTGTACCTGTTGGTGGCGCTTTGTTGAAGATTATTTCACAACCAACAGCCAAGACTCCGGGCGCTATGACCTTGGCGATGCGACCTCATCTGAGAGCCCAGCATGCGTCTCAGACCAGACTTACTACGTGTAATCAACAGTGGTCGAAAACGGAAAAGCTAGACTTCGACGCATCGCGGGATATGCAATTATAGTGTCTTAAAATTAATATTTTTCGTAGCTTGCATGAAACAAATACATGATTGTGATTGCAAGATGAAGTTCACTCAGTACAAAGACAAAGAAAGTTCATAACTCATAAATGTCCATCAAATCATAACATCCAATATACCAGCCAAATGAAAGACAAGAATCCAAACCTCGTACATAGTAGAATTTGACCCAGATTTAAATGATACAGAAATCGCAAGGAAGTGGGCAAGGAATACAGAAGCAGAACCGTCCAGGACAAGGGCCGCCTCGGTTACCACCACGCATTGTAACCTGGGTGTCAGGGTGCGGCTGCTGGGGATCTATAAAAATCAACCTGTTAGTTTGGCCAGGTCCTTGGACAGGGTTTAATAGCATACCCATAGGCTGGTGAGCCCTTGGCTGATCGATCTGCATTTCCTCAAAAGGCTGATCGTGAATCTTGGCGATTTGGGCGGTTGGTTCGGGATGGGCTGGAGATGACATTTTTGCTAAATTTATTTGAACAAATTCGAATTGGATAACTTATGGTCAAGTCGTTGTTGATAAATGAGCTGGTGTTGGGATATAATAACTCTTGTCCAAGATAATAGATGCTATGGTGATGATTGAATGATGAGGCCTGGGAGTCTCAAGTCCCAAAATTTCTTAGCAGTACGGCTCATCTTTAACAAAAACTTGGCATTTAAGATGGTCATATTGCGTCAGTATGCTTCTTAGTCGCACATGCCGAACTCCCGGACTAGCATCCCATCGGCGCTTACAGGGCGCTAAGTGACTACAAGACCCTCCATTTCTGCACCATATATAAATAAACTCCCCAACTATATCAAATCAAATCCATCCACATTGATAGGAATGATATCAGTCCACTTTACAAGGCACTAACAAAGCCTGCGGAGCCCTAACCTTGATCTGCTCCGTAACCCAATCCTGCATCCGCTTAACCTGCGAAAGCGCATAAATCACCGCATCAAAAAAGTCCCCATCCCAAATCGCTTGACTAACAGGATTAAGCGCCTCCAATCCAACACGCAAATGCGCTAGATAAACCTGTAAATTTCGCAGCCTTTCTAGTATCTGCAACTGAGCAGGCACCTTATCCGTTTCTGTTGATGGAAAAAGCGCATCGCGGAGAAGATGAGCGGTGTGCTTTCCCCTCGCTTGGTTCTCTCCAAACTTCTCTATGTGAGGCCGTAACTGATCGATAGTATCTTTTGTAATTTGAATGAGAATGCGCAGGCCGGAGTGGGCCTCTGAGTCCGAGAGTAGATGACCGAGTAACTCCTCTGTGATTTCTCGTAGAAGAATAATTGCTTCGAAGGCTTCTCCAAGCCATGTTTCCAATTGACGTTCGCGATTGTTGAAATCGTCTTTTGTAACCTTCGATGCGTCGGCGTCATATTTCTCTGCTTTGGCGACAGCTGCGGATTGCTGTTCTTTGGCGACTGGGGTGGTTGCGTCAGAGGGAATCTTTTGGATGGATATGGCACCGGATTTAAAGGTTGGTTGTTTGGAGATAGGATCCCATTCGGCTAAAGACTGTTAGTAAACGCAGTATATTAATCGGTGTTGCTTTACTTACTGATTGTGAGCTCGTTCGCAGCTCTAGCTCTTCCATCCTTTGAATCAAAGTATCCAAAATGGAATGGGATGAAAGCCTGTCCCTGCGAAATCTTGCCAATTTTGACCTTGACTTCAACTTGTCCACGTCTAGACTTGACAAGCACCATATCACCGGTCTTAAGATCGTACTTCGGGGCATCCTTCTCAGAGATCCGAATCTCAGGTTCAGGCGCAGCATTCTGCAGGGCTGTTCGTCCAGTCTTGGTCCTGGTATGGAACTGAAACACGTTTCGTCCTGTAGACAATCTCAGAGGATATTCATCATCTGTGTCTTCATACGGAGCAACGTAATCGCACGCTTTCAGAATTGCGCGACCTGCTGGGCGGAGTTCTTTGTAGTACTCCTCCGAATACGGCACACCAGTCTGTAGATCGTGTCCATAACTCTCACAGTAGTTGATATCCGTGAAGAATATTCCGTCATCAAACAGTCGTTCCTTTCCGACGGGATAGTCCTCATTGCAAGGCCACTGTATGCCCGATCCACCGGTAAGCTTTGCGTACGACATACCAGTATAATCGCAAGGCCGTCCAGCAGAAAGTCGCTGCCAAGCCTTAAATACCTCCTCGGGTTCACTCCACGGCGTAAGCGGGCCACCTTCCTTGTTCTTGAAACCCATCCTTCGACTATAATCCAGAAAGATATTTAGGTCTGTCTTTGCTTCGCCAGGTGGTTCAACAGCTTTATGCGACAAATGCACCGTTCTGTCAACATTTGTGAAACAACCCGTCTTCTCACCCCATTGCGCAGCAGGAAGAACGACATCGGCAATAGCAGCCGTCTCCGTCATGTAAAGGTCCTGACAAACAACGAACAACTCGGGCATGGTGAAGATGTCTCTCACCTTGGCGAGATTAGGCAGACTGACAAGTGGATTCGTTCCCGAAACCCAGACCATCCTAATAGACCCCACCTCCATGAAATGGAGCATATTATGGATATGAGTAGGTTGATTCCAGTGCGGAACCTTAATACTGTCAATATTCCACAGATCAGCTAGCTCTTGCATATGCGCAGCATTCTGATGGTTCCTAAAACCAGGGAATTCTCCATCGCAACCAGTCTCGCGATTGTTCTGGGCGGTGGGCTGTCCATTCATTTGGAAGATGCCACTGCCGGGTTTGCCGATTAGACCGCGCAGGAGATGGATGTTGTTGATTTGGCAGGCGCTTGCGGTTGCTTGGTTGGATTGGTACACGCCTTGGAGGGCTGACGATAAGAGACTGGGGGTTTGGCCGATGAGACGAGCTGCTTCTTCGATCTTACTGACCGATACGCCGGTGATTTGCGACACTCTTTCGGGGTTGTAGCCTTTCACAGTATTTCTCAGATCTTCGATCCCGACGACGTGCTTGGAGACGTAGTCTTCGTTGATCCAGTTGTTTTTGAACAAGAGGTACTGGATGCCATTAAGCAAGGCGAGGTTGGTGCCGATTTTGGGCGCTAGATGGACTGTTGCTTTGCTCGCTGACTCGGAGTATCTTGGATCAACGACAATGAGTTTTGGAGGGCTGGGTCCAGCTAGACGGTCGAGAATTCTGGACCAGAGGACTGTCTGGGTAGCCGCCATGTTATGGCCCACCATGAAAATACAGTCAGTATAGTCGATATCCGTGTATGATCCGGGTTGACCGTCCGAGCCGAAAGATTCTCTCATAGCAGCTGCTGCAGTCGCGGTACAAAGTCGAGTATTTCCATCCCTACCAAACTATCAGCTACCATCTCTTCATATCCCATGATGTTGTACTGACATATGAAGCGTGTTCAGACCAGCCTTTCCAATCAAAGCAAGCACGTAATACTCCTCAAGGAATAATTGCCCACTGGTGTAGAACGCAATACTATGCGCTGTCAACTTCTCAACCAATTCCTTGGACTTTTTAACAATGAGATCCATGGCTTCATCCCATGTCGCTTGCTCGAGCTTGCCATTCCGGCGGATCAACGGATAGGTGAGGCGATCTTTGCTGTGCATCGCTTTCCATCCGTTCAAGCCTTTCGGTCCGAGACGTCCTTTATTGACGCGGTCAGTAGCACGACCTCGCACACCGACTACCTTGCCATCTTTGACACCGATGTCCATTCCGCATCCATTGCTACATAGATTGTTAACAAGAGTTACATATCGATACGGCATGGTCACGTACCTGCATAAAACACATGCACTCTGTACCCATTTGTCGGGCGTTTCGTCACAGGCGTGGTCGACTCTAGTGGGCCATTGATGTTTATAAGGTGTCCTGGGACCCCAAATATCCTCAATCGAGTCGCGCGAGCAGTCCTTGGGGACGTTTTTGCAGGTGTCCATGTTGTCGCACAATACCTTGGCTCGCAATTGAAGCTGGGTGGGAGGTGAAATTCCTACAAAACCACGAAATTCAGTCTTGGAATCTTGCTCTTAGCGTTGAGTAATACACCCAAGCTGACTGGCTACCATACCATGCAGCCGGTAAGCTCGGTATTCTAACTCCAACAAAAGCGCATTTACAATCTCGATGCTGGAAGTATGATGCCAATTTGACGTTTGAAACAGGAAAATAATGACGTAAACGACTAATCTCTGGAACATTTGACCTGCTAATGACGAGTGAAAATTCTACTCCAGAAAAACTATTTTAATTGTGGTTAGCTTGCATTATGCTGATCCGCATTGCGTTGATACATCTCCGGGGAAGAGATATTATGGAGATGGAAACCCTCATGGGTCAGCATCAAGAACACCAAAAGCAGATACCAAATTGAAAAAATGGCGACGTCTTATCCAGCCGCGCGATTAAGAATCGAGAATGCTGCATCAGGTATCCAGAAAAATCAAGATGAAACAAAAAGATATGACTCGGTAACATTGGCCGAAGCCATCGGTCGCGTCGCAGCACGCGATTATCTCAGCCCAATCTCAACACCCGAATTCGACACATCAGCCATGGACGGCTACGCAGTATCGTCGTCTCTCACAAATCTCGCAACTTCAGAATCACCTGTATTTTTCTGCATACGCGGTACAATCGCAGCGGGTGATCAACCAAAATCCATTTCCCCCCAAGATGAGATGTCTTTGGAGTCTTGTGTTGAAATCATGACCGGTGCACGATTTCCAGAAGGAGAAGAGGTTCTCGATGCTTGTGTCAAAGTTGAAGATACCGTTCGGATTGCGGGCAAGGTGCCGTGTATTGCGGTTAGTAAACCAGTATCGCGATATGCGAATCGGAGGTTTGCGGGGGAGGATATTCAGAAGGGAGAGGTGGTGTTGAGGAAAGGGACCTTGGTGAGGGCTTCGCATATCATGCCTCTTGCTTCAGTGGGGATTGATACGGTGGAGGTGTTCAAGATGCCGAAGGTGTGTATCTGGTCGACGGGGAATGAGTTGACTTCGCAGACATCTCATGTCAGGGACGTGAATGGGGTGTATCTCACGGCTGCGAGTAAAGAGGTTGGGGCGGAGACTACTTTCTTGGGCTCCATTCACGATGAGGTTGATGCACTTGTGCGTTCTATAAAGGAAAGGCTGGAATCTTCACCGACGGATATCATGATCACAAGCGGAGGAGTTTCAGTTGGCAAATTCGACCACGTTCGTCAAGCCTTGGAAACCCTTGGGGCTAAAATCATCTTCCACGGTGTATCAATCCGGCCGGGGCATCCAGTGCTTTTCGCCCTTCTACCATCACCCTTCGGCGAAGTTGCCTTCTTCGGGTTACCAGGAAACCCAGGCGCTGCAGCGGCTTGCTTCAAATTCTTGACCGCGCCTTACATAAAGCTACTTCTCGGCCAGAAGTCAGAACGGCCTGTACTTGCGCGCTTGGAGGATCTCGAACTTGGAAGTGCGGCGAGGAAGAGTATCATGGACGCTCCGAACCGAGGATTGAACTGTGATAGATTCAGACCTGGAGTATTGGACTTGACTGGTAGAGAGCCCACGGTACATGAGGCGCCAGGTGTCTTGGGACCTGCAAAGATGAAGCCTTTCGTGGAAGCGAATTGTTGGATCCATATCGGGGCCAATGAGAGGCTTGAGGCGGGACAGATGGTTTCTTGTTACCCTACGAATGAATCTTCTATATCTTAATACACACTATTCCACTGTCCCATATTTTCCATGCAATCATTATTGTGATGCATTTGACAGGCCCTTAAATACACTCTCCCATTCCTCCCTCGTATTAACATTCTTCAACACCACGTCCGCATCCCTATCCGGAAAAATCACAAGTCCACAAAGCTCTTTAACAGCTTTACTAGGACTCAATTTCCCCTTCTCGCAGTTCTCCTTCAGATGTCTAATCGCTTGTGGACTCCATATGCCCAACAAAGGCTCACAGAATCCTTCCAGGTTTCGAAAGCAAGTAACAGGGGGTTTGTACTCCGACTTCAATTGGTCCAAGGCAGATGTTGTGATGCATGGAAAGTCGCAAGCTACAACTAGCCATGTTGCTTCGGGGTCGTGTTGGAAGGCAGCTAGAATGCCAGATGCTGGTCCTTTGGACTCTTCAGATTGACTTGTTTCTGTGTCGATAATTATTTCAATGTTTGGGCCTTTGGGGGTGATGCGTTGTGGTTCTTTCGAAGCTTGTTGAAGGAAGTCGTCCAGCTCAGAATCATGTGCGAGGGAAATGCATAATGTTTCAGCTTCGGGACATGATCGGAGTAGAAGGTCGATTTGATGCTGGTAAAGTGGACGTCCATCTGGCATTAGAAGGAGATGTTTTGGACTGCCCATTCGAGTCGATTTTCCGCCCGCTAAAATGAGAGGATTCATCTTTTTCCAAGGTTGTTTGTTGAACAGACATGAATGACTTGTTAATTGATTGAGGTGATCTTGCAGGGTGCTCCCGGTCATGACGAGATTCCTTACTCTCACGCCGTTTCACCGCCTGCCCGATTCAGGAACTCGCTAAAAACATGCCTTGACATATGAACTAGGAGAGCGTGGCGCGTTCGAATTCCATTCGCGCAATTTCAGACTGCGATTCCTAACACCGAAAGCGAATCCCTCCGCTCAACACCGTTCCTAAGGCCGTTATCTATGTCCATGTTTTATCTTTTTTTTTTTTATTAACATTTCGTCGAAAGCCGAAACTCTCCTTTTCTGGGCTTTGAAACTCAATATAGAGTGGGAAATGGCACGACCCATTCCTCGTAGTATCAATAGTAAAGTGTCACTCTATAAGCCAACACGAGTCGAACGCTTTCTTCTGTCCTGAGCGCGTGACCAGGTACGTGACAGGTGTCTCCCAGAGGGTTATACAAGTACATGATGTCGATTACCCTATAGCCGGGTGCTCTACCGTGTGAGCCTGCTCATCCTGGTGCTCTTGGTGCGCGCTACGGGAAATGATGAATGTGAGAAATCGGTGCCCCCTTCAAGGTGGGTCCATAGCGTACGAGGTACGAGAGTCACATACGAGGCGGTCGTATATTACGAGGTCGAAGCATTGCCAAGCCACATTAATCCACTGCCTGACCTTCCCAACAAGAGACTAGCTCCCAGCTGGAGACTCTCCCCATTCGTACTAAAGGCCGTAAAGCATCGTTATCAAGCTAGCACGGGGATTAATGGCAGATAGACGTGACACTTGGTACCAACACTCGGCTGGAGCTTCGAGTTGCCAAGAGCTTATCTCGCATGCCTTGACCTTGCCCCGACCGAGCACGGTCCAACTCGCTTTAGAGACGGTGGCGATGTTATAGATATAGCGTGCAAATACGCGGATAGCGCCATCCCGGTCCCTGAAACGGGCGAGCCCCTGTACCGCGCTTTATTAATTAGACTTGGGGTGCTGCATGTTCGAACATAATCCACGACGTGCCTTCCAACTTACGCCTTTTGCTACGATAAATAAGCCTCATCCTTATATAATATCCCTTGATCTCTTCCTCTGCAACAAACCTGCCGTGAGTATACGAGGTGATTGCGAGGCTTACGCTCTTGTCAAGTTCTGCATTGCACTAGGACCAAATGGCTTCTTACGCTGGGTTTAGCGAATCCTCACCTCAACCTTTCCCTCAAGCTTCCGATGTCTCTGGTCATGCGACCCGAAAGAGGAGGTTACTTGTCATATACATTCATGGATTTTGCGGGAGTGAAGACTCTTTTGGCCAGTTCCCTTCACACGTCCATAGCTTTCTCAAACAAGCTCTCTGCGATACCCATGTCGTCTATTCAAAGATCTATCCCCAGTACGAAACACGCAATGCCATGGGAATCGCGGTAGAGAAGTTCAGCCGCTGGCTTCAACCACATGAGGATTCTCAAACAGATGTCATTTTAGTAGGACACTCTCTAGGTGGTATCTTGGCTGCCCAGGCTGCCATGCTAGTAAGTGCCTTTTCTGTATCAAAGTGTTACTGTTGGCTAATCGTAAATGTAGAAAAGGTCCCTCTATTCAACTTGCCAGTCACACTGTTCTCTAGTTGGCACAATATCGTTGGACTGTCCTTTTTTGGGTCTTAACCCTGGCATTATCATTCCTGGCATTATGTCTCTGTTTCGCCCTAACATACAAGTCAAAGTAAATGCTCAGGATGGTTGCTCGGACATGCTCGAGTCACAGTACTCCTCCTCGTCTCGAATTTTGCTCTCGAAACCACCCACATCTGACATGGATACCTGTTATAATCCCCCTTTCTTCAACGACAAAGACGTATGGCCGATAAGTCGACCATCTGAGTCAAAGGTCGTGCTTTGCATTGATGGCCTCTGGGGCTGGTACCTTGAAACTATCAACCACTACCTTTCCTACTGGGCATATGGGCGCTGTTTGAGGCGGCCTTGGACCCTGAGGGCTAGATACCACGAGCTACGAGCTCTAGAGAGTTGCAATCAATTTCCTCCAACGCATGAGAAGCGAGTTACGCAGGCCGGAGATCTAGGGGGGCGACCAGGAATACGATTTTTAAATTTCTTCACTGCCAGCACACAACAGCAACCCCGCCACGGGTCCAAGGTTTCAATACTGAGCCATGGAGATATGGACAAGGAGCCATTCTTCAAGCAGGCCGGAAAGGACCACCTAATAAGCCGCTTCTCTAGCGAGCCCGATTTTGACAGCTGCAGCACTGAGGTCGAGGGCAAAGGCCACTACCAGCAATATGACACTGATTGTATTTGTCACCAAGAACTGACCCCTGTGGTGTCGTCCAAGGTTACTGAAGGTTGTGAGAGAGCATATCAGGTTGCCAATATCTCACACCGCTTTGGCGAACTCTTGGGTGGCTTAGTGGAGTTCTTCTGGCGACTGTTGTCACTCTTCCAATGCGGTCCAGATAACCGCTGGAATTGCCCAGAAAGCCACCGAAGAGCTGATGGAGGTGAGGTAAACAGGAAAGGTGCGGTGAAGCCGGATGAGGGGCGCACATTCTGCATTCTTCCGCCCGAGGCTGATCCTACTTGGGTGCGCATCTCCATGGAAGGTATGGATGAAGTGGGCGCCCATTGCAACCTTTTCGTTGATGACGGACCGCACTATGAGAAGCTAGTGCTTCGCATGGGCAATGAGATCGTACAGTGGGTTTACGATTGTAACAGCAGCTGATACTTGCTGCCACAGCTTGTAAAAGGGCTTACAAAGTGTATTCAACTGGTCCGATAATTCCTACAGCGTTTCGCAAATATATTGTACATTCGATCTTTGATTGCTTATTAGTTTAAGTGGTTTTAACTTACACATATATATAAATATACTTGAACAAGCACAAGAGCTTTAGTCTCTAAGGGTACTTGAACAATTATACTACTGGTAGCATATTAGCCTCTCTTACCTCTTCAATGTTCTGCTTGAGTTTATTTTTACACTGATACAATAACTAAACCCGACATAAGCTGTACATATCGCAGCATTGGTTACGGCAGATACCTCTTTAGTAGCGGATTAATTTATTTAACAGGGGCTGTTACAGCGTTTACTTGCTAAATAAAGCTTTCTGCGTATTCGGGGCACCCGAAGCTCTGACCACTTTGATTGTAAGGGCTCGTATTCATGTCTTCAAGCATCTACATCAGTGGCTCCCTAAGTTTGCCTTACGAGGTAACCTCTCTCAAGACAGAACCGTCCATCTCCATAGTCCCTGCATGCCAAGTTGACGTGATCCTGGAGAATGTTGAAATCGGGAGTGTGGTCCGGGAACTCTTTAAGCCCGGGGTAACATTCTACATCAGGAGAGAGGCAGAAAAGTGCATTAAGGCTATCGGACAATGGCATTGTTGGATTTACTGGCCTCTTAGGGTGGGTAGCTAGGTAGCTCGGTATTATGTAGATAAGATAGGGTATCTAAGATGAGATAGGTTTTTTAAGATAAGACAACAGATATAGTTGCAGCAGAACAATAACCTGGTAACGTATCACCGATTGGTGACTGTAACAGCACTATAAGTAACCACCACTGCCATCCCTTACATAGTGATTATAGCCCGATCCTTTGCCCTGTAGCCTAACAGTTAGGTGCAACCGTTACAATACTTGCAACACGAGACTCTCCTATTTAGTTACAAACGAATTCTCACTCCAGCCATAAGCTCGACTCAAGCGCCTCGCCAAGATCAGGGTCATATACCCCTCAATCTGGGACTGATGAGGTCGGTGGATATTGATAGGCTTCTTGATATCCATATCCTCGGAAGGCCTGAACGTGTAAACGGAGCCAAATCGGGGTAGCACCGAGAATCCCAGTTCTGACATGGCCGCGTCAAAAGAGGTCCAGCTTACTGACCCTCGCGATTGAGCTTTGTCAAACAGAATTGAAAAGACTTGAGCTGTCGATGAACTGACTTTTACGGGCTGAGGTGGCTTCACAGCCTCATTCTCTTCACCAGACTCTGTGGTCATGGTGATCTCGTAGACCGAGGAATGCTCTGGGCGTGTCTTTTTCTTGTGCTTCTGGGTCTCGATTCGATCCTTTGTGTCCATGGAAGTAGTGTCGATGGGCAAAAAATCCGCCTTAGTATCCTTGTTCGACTTCTCCTTGGCCTTCTGGTACTGATCTTCGATATCTTGGAACGCTTTCTCCAGTTTATCTTGGTACAGAGATCCAATCTTTGTGCCTGTCTTTTCGATAACGAACCGCTCGAGTGCTTCCAGTGCCTTTTGGGACACGCCAGGCTCAAGAAGATTGTCAATAGGTGCAGCAAAGTCGCGCAGATCAACCTCTTTCTTTATTTGGCCAAGCGCGGCGTCAACCTCTTGTAGCCCAACAACTAGCAAAGTACCCTTTTTGCGCGACAAGGAGGGAAGCGAATACACGGCGGAAAGATCCTGGAAGAAGGCGATGGTTGTAGCCATGTTATAAAGTGTACGAGACTCCCTCTCATAAAGCCTTTCTCGTTCCAAGGGATGCGCGTTGTAGAGGTCGGTGAGCTTTTGCATCCACTCAACAGCCTGAGTGATAGTTGTGTCCGGCTGACAAAGTCGCAACAAGTAGTGCAGCTGAGGATCAGAGCGTGTGAGTTCTTCCGGTTTGCCCTTCATCGAGACCTTGGCATTTGCCCCGCGATCGTATACGTTAGACAGTCTCTTGAACCATTTGGATCCCGTTTTTGTGGAGACTTGGCGCCTGAACAGTGCTTGAGTGCGGGCGTACTCGAAATGGCACATATTAGAGAGCTCTTGAAGAACCGTCGACTTGTACGGCTTATCGGCGGATGGCTTCTCGAGGAGGTCAAGCAAGCCAGTAATGGATTCCCAGATAGCGACTCCTTGGACTGCATGGTGTATTGTCTCGAAGACGGCAGGCCCAACATACTTATCTGTGTGGACTGGCAGGGATCGGCCCTTCTCGTCAGGCACAAGCTCAGGGCGGCTGAAGAACTCCACGTTGACGCCGGCACAAAGAACGGTGGGTTCTGTACGAAGAAGCGATAGGTACTCTTGGAGAGACGATTTCTGGTCGGAAGCGATTCCAGAAAGCTCTTGAGAATTGAGCTTGACCTGCTTGGTCACAGAATTGGATAGAGGAGTGGTCGCAGGCTTGGAATTGTTGGCCAGCTGGCTTCGGTCTCTGGTTTCGGAGCCTTGGTCCAGAACATCCTCAATCATGATATTGAGTGCTTGTAGCAGGTAAAGTTGTCGCTGTAGAATGAGCTCTCCCAGTGACTGGGGGATGATGTATCTTTGCTGAATAGCTGACTCCATTCCTGACAAGAC